>LPNX011092527.1:0-14972 GCA_001517045.1 Pseudotsuga menziesii | reverse complement strand
AGAGAGAGAGAGAGAGAGAGAGAGAGAGAGAGAGAGAGAGAGAGACTACTGTTGTCGGGAGATCATCTTTGTATCTTTGGGTTTTTCTTTTGGTGTTGATTCTATCTCTGAGGAAGTTGTGGGGTTTTATCTTTTATGGTTTCCCCAAGGAAAATATTTGTGTTCATTGTCTCTTGTGATTGATTGTTGTGCTTGTTATTCTCTCAGATAAGATCCTAAGATCATATAGCTTAAATGTTAATATTCGAACATGGTATCAGAGCTAACTTGAGAAGAAGAAAATGTGCAGCCACTGAAGCTAGGGATTCTGACTTTTTGGACCTATCTCACATATTTTCAGCAAAAGGAGGCTAGGATGACTCTCCTCTCTAGGGCACATATTTCTATCGAAGCAGAATCAAATATTGATCATTTTTAGTTTTGACCCGATAGTGCTGCGCGAAATTAGGGCTTTCCATAGAAGTGGAGTTTTTGAATGAGCCCAAGTCTGGGTTAATCTCCTTTGCAAAATCAAATTTTAGAGATCAAGATTAATGTTTTTGGTTGGGTAGAACTTCAGGAAAGTCAAACCCTAAATATGCTTCTAAACCAGAAAACCAGCTCTGCAGAAATTCAGCTCCAGATCCAATTTGGACATCTTAACCTGCGAAGATATAAATATTTTATATTTCCATTTGAGTTTCTTTGTTAATATGTCTCATCGTACAAAGCTTGATGAAAATATTGCGGGAGCTAATAACTTCCGAGCATAAAAATATAGGATCTGCATGGTATTGGAAGAAAATGAATTATACTCCTACATAAGTGGAGAAGTTCCAGTTCCAGAGGGAGATGAGGCTAAGGCCTTACACAAAAAGAAATTGGTCATGGCTAAGAGGATTTTTGCTGATTCAATCAAGGATCGTCTCATACTTCAGGTGTCCTCCTTCAATACACCTAAAGAGATGTTTGATGCCCTCACCAAGTTATTTGAAGGGAAGAACATAAACCAGAAGATGACTCTAAGAAACCAATTGAAGAATGTAAAGATCCAGAATGCAGAGACCATCCAGTATTACTTTACAAGGGTCTCTTAGATCAAGGAACAGCTTGAAGTTGTAGATGAAGAAGTAGAGAATGTAGAAATTGTGATGACCACCTTGAATGGTCTCCCTAGGGCATGGGACTCTTTCATTCAAGGGATATGTGCTAGAAAGAAGCTAGTCAAGTTTAGCAGACTGTGGGAGGAGTGCTCATAAGAGGAAGCTCAAATATTAGCTCAAGAAGAAAAGATGGGAAGTGAAGATCAAGCTCTCACAGTACAGTCTAAGAAAAGCAAAATTGACCATCACAGAGGTAAGCACTCTCGCTAGAATAATAGCACTAGAAAATATAACAAATATTTGTCTAAGTTCATTTGCTATACATGTGATGAAAGAGGACACCTTAGAAGAGATTTTCCTAGAAACAAAGATAGATCTCACAAGAGGAAGGGAACCAAGAAAATACATCGTGCTCATGCTGTAGAAGATGATGAGCCTTCCAAGAAGAGAATCAAACAAGATAGTAATGGTTCTTCAAGTGATGAATAATATGTGTTGATCTCTACCCTCATGGGAACTGTCACACATGGAAGCAATGATTGGATTATTGACAGTGGCACTTCCAAACACATGATGGGATTTAAGGAATCCTTTGTAAAACTATCAGAACATGAATCACCCCACAAGGTGAAACTTGGGGATGACTACCAGTATCCAATAAAAGGTGGTGGAGAATCCTCCTAATAATTAGACTCTGGAAAGTCTATGAAAATGAAGGATGTCCTATTTGTACCATGACTAAAGAAGAACCTTCTATCCATCTCTTCATTAGATGCAAAATGCATAAGATTTGCATTTATAGATGACCAAGTCCTCATGTGGCCAAAATAAAAGACTACTGACGATGCAATAGTAATTGTAGAACAAGAGGGAGGACTATACAAATTAAAGGGCCAACCACAACAAGCTTTGGTTCATGACTCAGTAGAACCAAATGAACTTTGGCATAGAAGGCTTGCACATGTGCACTATAGGGCACTACCAATTGCAAGAAAATTTGTTGAAGGCCTTCTAGAAATGTGAGAAAAACATGAAGGAGTATGCAAGGGATGTGAGAAAGGAAAGAAGACAAAGAATACATTTTCAAGTAGCGAAAACAAGGCTAAAGGAATCTTGAAAATCATTCACTCTGATGTATGCGGTCCGATATCATACAGTTCATTAAGCGAGTATGTATACTATGTTTATTTCATTGATGAATTTTCGAGGAAGACATTGATATACTTCATGAAGAACAAAAATGAAGTATTCAGCAAGTTCAAGGAATTCAAAGCCTTGATTGAAAACCACATAAAGAAAAAGATCAATATTTTTCGATCAGACAATGGTGAAGAATTCAGATCAAATGAATTCAAGGATTTATGTAGAGATTCATGGATTAAGAGGGAGTTGACCACTCCATATAATCCACAACAGAATGGGGTTGCAGAAAGGAAGAATAGAACAATCATGGAAGCAGGAAAGGCAATGCCCCATGATCAAAATCTTCCTATCCATCTATGGGAAGAAGATACCCGGAGACAGTTGTGTATGTACATAACCATACTCCACATAGAGTACTCGAGAACAAAGCACCTGAAGAAGTGTTTTTTGACAAGAAACCAGAATTCAGTCATCTCAAAATATTTGGTTGTCTAGTCTACATACACATTCCAAAAGAAAATAGGACAAATTTATATCCTTCAGGAAAGAAGGGTATATTTGTGGGATACTCTAAAAGATCGAAGGCTTACAAAATATACTTCCTAGGATTCAAAAAGATTGACATCAGCAGAGATGTAACATTTGATGAAGACGTAGCTTACAACAAATCCAGGAAGAGACTAGTTGAACATCCTGAAGAAACTGAAATACCTAGTATCCGAGATACAACCATGGATGAAGAAATTCCAGAAGAAGATCGAGAAATAGGAGAACATAAAGAACCTGTAGATCCACCTCAAGAAAAGAATCCTCACAATAGGAAACCTACATGGGTATGAGAGGGTATCCAAGGTGCAGAGAGATATAGGGCTCCAAAAGAAATGCACCAATAAAGGAAGAGAAGTAGGTCCTACTCCAGATATGTAACCCTATTATGTGACATCATCGATAAAGAACCTTCCAACTATGAAGAAGCGATAGAAAAGAAATAATGGAAGGATGTTGTGATCGAGGAGCATTAGTCAACCATGAAGAATTATGTTTGGGATGTTGTCCCAAGACCAGAGGGGAAGTCTGTTGTGAATTCCAAATGGATCTATAAGATCAATCATGCTGCATATGGTAGCATAGAGAAATATAAAGAAAGATTCATGGCTCGTGGCTTCTCTTAGAAAGAAGGGATAGGTTATGAATATAATTTTGAACCTATAGCCAGATATACTTCCATTAGATCAGTACTTGCTTTAGCTACACTTATGAAATGGATGTCAAGAGAGCTTTCTTGAATGGTGTAGTAGAAGAGGAATTATATTTGTAGCAGCCACTCGGCTTTGAGACACATGATAGGAAGATTCATATGTGTAAATTGAAGAAAAACCAGTTATACTATGAAATGAGAACTCGACAAAGTTCTATTTTTTCTCTCTCCTAATTTTAGTAGCTATTTTTACTTGCATTTCAAAAAGGGTTGATACCAGTATCGCACATTTTCATTTTGAGGCATTTTTTTCGGCCATTGAATCATCTTTGTGGTAAAATATTTTTAATTTCTATTTTCAAGTGTGTTTTTTATAAATTTAACAAAATAACATAGATTTAGAAGCAAGCTATAATGAAAAACATATACATTTTGCAATCTTTTCTTTAAAATAAAATATTTTTATGGTCAAAATAAGATAATTTTATTGACAAAATTGTAAAAAAATTCAAAAAATAAAGACATTTAAAACCATTTTCAATGAATTTTCAGATATTTTTTGTATAAAAATGATACTATTTCATATTATTTTCCAAAAGGTGAAGATTCACATAAATTCAAGAAAAACTATACCATATATTTATTAATGACATATTAAAAACATTATATATAGAAATTTTATTTCTAAATAATATTTGAAAGTCAAAACATTACTAATATATCTTATGAAAAAATTGTCAAATTTAACATTTTATTCAAGAAATGAAACTAATCAACAATATCGTGTAAGACAAATTCTTCATCTAAATTGGAATTTTATGGAGCCTGGATTTCTTCTCTATGTTACTCATTTCAAATCTTTTTTGTTTATATCTTAATTTTTTAACCAGTGCATTTTAAGTCAACATTTAACTATGTTTGCCTTCACTATTTTCGTTTATTAAAACATATTCATAAATCTCATTAATGAAGCTACATATATTACACTTTCGCTTATAACTAAAATATATAGAAATATTAAAAAACAAAACAAACAAACAACCTATACCTAAAATATATACAAATATTAAAAAAACAAAATAAACAGATAAAATAATGTTAAAAACTAATATTTAAAAAAAATAGAAAAAAATATAAAAATGATTTTCATAAAAAAAAAACAAATAAAAAATAAAATAAAATAAAAGCAAATCAAAACAAAAATAACAAATAAAATAAGTAAAACAAAAATAAACAAATAAAACAACAATAAACAAAAACAAATAACAAATAAACTAAAGAAAACAAATAACACATAAAAAACAAAAAAAACAAATAAAGTAAGATATATAACAAAATAAAACAACCAAAAAAACCAAAATATAGTAACAAAGGTAGCATGTAAAAGGGTAGGGAGGAGCGGTGTGATTCTAAGAATCGTGCCACTCGTTTACAAACCACCTCCACCACCCACCTCCGCCGCCATGCCACCACTCCGTAACTAGCCACACGTGCTGTGAAACTCTTGCCCGCACCATATATAGTTACCATGATATCATATATGAACTTCTACGGGTTTTATGTATTAGATAAACCTGTAGTTTTCATTTTGCATTGACATTGGTCCAACAATCCTTTGGTGCACCATAACATAAATCTGAGCCCTTGAAAGATGCTTTGGAATCAGCGCCCATGGTTGGATTGCTAACATAAGAGTTAAGGGGACGGAGGTGGTTTAGGTCAAGTTAATGAGTGAGGAGATAAAAACCTTCAAGGATTTAGCACTTAGGAGAGAGAAACCCTCATGCATATAGCGCTCCAATCGTGTTAAGGTAAAGTTTCAAAAGTGAATGGTTTTCACTGGAAGTAAATGAGGAGTTATTATGACTCACCTTGGTGAATTGTTTGTAACATTAACTCAAGTAAATTATGACAAAATTACTAGGATGTTAACTTTGCATGCTAGTAGGATTCATTGGAGTGGCAAAAGGTAGATGTGTTTTTTAATTAACTTTTTTAGTTTTTATAAGTTTGTTTTTTATTTTTATTTTTTATTTTCTACTTTGTTTTTTCAAAATATTTGTTTTAACAAACATATTTTACCTTTTTTGAAGTTTAAAAATATAAGTTTTTTACATAATAAGTTTTTATATAATTTTTTTTTGCATAAGCTTGTCGGAAACATAGTTAAAATGTTATTTTTAATTTTTTCTTTTTTTTTAAGTAAAAAAATTAGAATTTGTTATAAATTTTTCATTTTTTTTTTATTTTTAAATTTTTTTGGGTTAAAATTACTTTTTTTAAGATAAAGTTATATAAATAATTTGTTCTTTTAGGGTTTTACATCTGATTTGATTTCATTAGGAATAGCATCAGAATTTCTTTAATTTTATATGGTTAGAGTAGTGAAATTATTTATGAAATATTTTTTTTGGTTCGATATGCAAGTTTCAAAAAAGTTGTAATTTATCTATTGAAGAAAAAAAAATCCCAATTTAGGAGTTGATTTTAAAGTTCTGTAAACAACAGTATGGGATGTTTAGGCCATGGCTCTATTTTTTACCCAAAAAAAACATGTATACTGGTATCAACATTTTTCTATTTGGGGAGTACTTTTGGTGTTTTATGCAAAAATCATCATTTTTATGGTTAGAGTTCTCGTTCTTAGTATAAAGTTCTTGTTTCATAGTATAAGTGGTTGAAATCCCTATACGCTTTGAAACAGGCACCCAGGACGTGGTACGACAGAATTGATAGCTTCCTCACTAGTTTGGGATTTACCAAAAGTAAAGCAGATTCCAACCTTTACTACAAGTTTGAACAAGGGAACTCGGTGATGCTCCTACTATATGTAGATGACCTATTTTTAACAAGTATAGATTGGTTGATTGCTAACATGAAGAGGAAGCTGGCTGCTGAGTTCGAGATGAAGGACATGGGTATGATGCATTACTTTCTAGGCATGGAGGTGTGGCAGAATGAGGATGGAACCACCCTAGGACAAGGGAAGTATGCGGTTGAGATCCTTGCAATATCCCCTTTTAGAAATTTTTTTAAATGACCATTTTTTCACTTTTTCCCTGATTTTGACCTTAACTAGTCTTAGTGTATTGGTCTCCAAATAAGCCCAATTGCTCCCAAATATTCAGAGAAGGTGTATTAATGATATAATAACTTAATTATTATTTTAATGGATGTATTATGGTCCTCCAATTAGTTCTGAAAGTCTATATCAAATCCTGAATAAGATAGATGAATTTACTAGCAATTTTGTGGCTCAAATCCCTCCCGGGTAATTGCTGGAATGGCTTCCAAAATGTACATAAACTCACTCAAATTCTCAAATTGAAGTAATGGATGTGTATAATACATTATTATAGACTTATATGCAAAACCAATTGAACTCCCATGGCTGTTATCACTTCCTTCAACCAGATATAAAAAGATCGTTTTGGACCCTTGGGGAAATGAGATGAAGTTTGCCCTAAATGCTATGAAATTCAACCCAGTGGAAAAAAATTATTAGTTATGGACCATGAAAACAATAATATACTTTAATTACATTTCATTCATTCATAAATCATCAATGGTGCACACATATATTCGATTCCATCAAGATTGCAAGAGTTTATAACAAGATATTGGGGAAATGGCATTATTTCTTCAATATTGGAAAATAATACATGATATATCTTGGATTTTCGACCTGAGATATTTATAAACTTAAATAAAATATAATTTACATAATAATACAAAATACTGGAGCAATATAATCTCCCTCAAAGAGATGAATAGCTCACCAAGTGCGCTTCACTCCATAGAGCTGAAATATGGTGAGAAACCTTGAGATGAATGGAAGAACAAGATGATATTGAGATTTAAATGAAATTCTTGTAGATTTCACCTAAAAATAATACTCCATTAAATATCCATGAAATACCTAAGTAACCTTTCCAAACACCAACTAGGATGGGAATCTTTCACCCTCGAAATTGGCTTAAGCAAGAGAACTAGTCATCCACTAGCTCTCACAATTCACAAATGACAATTTCACAAATGAGAAAAATCTTATTCTCATGGCTGATCCCTATATTTTATAATCATTATTATTATTTTTAGTTTCCAAATCCATCTATAAACCAAATCCAAGTCGAATTGGTGTGGCTTCTCATGCTATGCCATGTGGCCTCTCTCTTCACCTTCCTTATTCTCCCAAATTTGAGTAGGAGCCTCTTGGCCTTCTCCAACTCCAAAATTAGACCTCTAAGATGCTATATTAAGTCCTCACATGTCAGTATGTCAGTATTTCAGCCTTCATATCTTACTTGTGTCATAACTGTCATAGAATCTCCATCAATTATGTCATAGATGTCATAAATGTAAGGGGAATCTAGCCAAGTGTCCATGAAACTCCCATTTCGCTCTTCCTCTCCCATGTAAGTTAAAATTCATCCCAAATTATACATATGAAATATATGGATAAGTATATTAACCTCATAATCCATCCCAAAAAATTATTCTTCCCATAGATTCGAAATTACAAGAGGAGGATTCCATTTAACATAGGAATTCTAGCTTGAGTGGGCCCCATAGTCTTCGTGTGTACCCATTCTCCATAGCCATTTCAATTTTATCTTGTATTTATTTAATAAGCTACATTATTAAATATTTATCTTCTTCTAATGTATAAACATCATTTATTATCCCCCTTATTCCATATCTCAAAGCTTCCACCCCTAACCTAGGAAACTAGTGATTTTCCTCCTTGGCAATTATTTGACTTTTAGCATCCCTTTGAAAAATTTCATGAATATGGAAAATGTGATTTTTCCATTGTGACCCAATGAAAAATTTTGGACATTACAAATCCTCCCTTCCCAATATTGCTTTTCCTCAAGCAATTTCAAACATGGTTGTTGAGGAATCTGTTTTTTGTATGATTCTTTGAAGTTGCCACTGAGTTGCCCACCTTGAGTCTTTGAGATTCCATGAATATTTTAGATAGGAACCACCATGATTTCTACTGCAATACTATGATTAACATCACCTTATTAAATTGGGAATCCATCTTCCATACTGCTTGTTTCCCAAAGAATTTGAAATTAATGGGACTAAAAACTATCCTAGAGTCCCATTGCTTGCATTGCACTCCAACAATTGAGAGTGCTCTCAAACCCATACCATTTGGAAAGAGAATTCCTGGATCCCATTTTCTTGTATGCATTCTTCCAAACATCAAGAGTGCATAATATGTATCATCAAAGTATATAAAAACATAATAAGAATGTACATCAAGGAGGTGCCTCACCAAGAAATCATGAAAGAAATTATACCTCCCCGTGAGTAGACTACCATTTGCCAAGTACATACATGCTTCAAGTGACCAATCAAATCTGCTACAATGACATAGGTGACTATCCCATGTCCTATAATGCTGCTCCAAAAGTAAGTGATATGCATCAAAATATTAGTCCATGTATTCTTTCATCCACTCAAATATCCACTCAAATTTGAACCAAATAGTGAGCAACAGAAACAAGGAGACTTCAAATGACTCAAATAATTCTTACCCATACATCCATGAATGATTGATACATAAAGATATAACAATGCATGGGTCTGGTAGAAAAACTTTTCTCCTATCATAAGTCTATTCACCCTAGTGTTGGATGAAGTTCCTCCAACCACTAGTGGAAAATGAGAGATTAGTGACTAGGAGACCACATTTTTTGGTCACCACAGTTTTTTTCAAGGGATAAATGACCAAAATTGATAAATTTAAGTGATATAACTAAAAAATACCAAGATAAATGACCACTTTTGGTCACGATATAAAAACCAACTTAAAACGACCAAGATAAATGACCAAATTTGGTCACGGGATATCTAGACTAAAAATGACCACATAACAATTGGTCATTTATTTGGTCATTTTTAGTTGTCACTCCGGCAATGAAAAAAATTACAAATTTGACAACGAATTTTTACATTTGACTAAATTCTAACATATATATAATATATATTTACAAGTCCTTATATTAACAAAACTAAATCAATGCAACCCAACTATATGTTAATTTGGACATGACCTTGGCATATACAAAATCCCACTAAACCTTTAAACCCACTAAACCTTGGCATATAATGTTAATTATAAGGCTAATTTGCATGACCTTGACATATAATTATAGTTTTTATAGGCTAATTTGGACACGATCTTGGTACCTTGGCTAATTAAATCGGTGGAATCCACGTGAGTTAAAGGATATTTTGCTATTTGGACCAGCAGTCGTTATAGAAAAAATTATATTATCTAGACCTTAGAAGATCAACTCATATAATATGGGAGCAATAAAAATTTTCATCATCATATTATGCACTCAAAATGGACTCAAAACCATATCCTTGAAGCAAACAATGATTAGTTAAGCTCCCCTAACATGATTAGGAAGAATTGAGAGAGAGGCCAAGATGATGAAAAATACTCATGGAACTAGTGAATGGAGGAAGTGGAATCCCAATTGGAAAGCTTGAAATCAAGACATTAGAGGACACCCATTATAGGAAAATATAACAACATTAGGCTTAAAGAAGTGGAAGAGAAGTCCAAAGGGCTACTGGAAACAGTGGAGTAGTTGGAAGCATAAAGGAAACTGGCAAGGGAAGTGTCACATTTGAACTCTCCTCCTTTACATTCCAATGGTTTCTATGGGCCAAAGTTGTGGAGACAAATGGAGGAGGTAATAGTATAACAAGGGGCACATCGTGATCTAATCAACAAAGGAGGCCCATACCTCCAAGTTTGGTGGAAAGACCTCTCATAAGAAAAATCCTCCTCAAATTCCAACGTTAATACATGGTTTACATATATGTTTGGTTAGTAGGATAGTTTGTAAAGCACTTCACATACCATTTGAAATATAGTAGATATAGTACAATTGAAATATAGTAGATATAGTACAATTAAATTGATTAACAATAGATATGGTATCAATAAATTAGTTAAGACAAGTAGAAGGTCACACTATTTATTGAATTATTTTTGAAACAATAAAAAAAATTTACTAGTTTTGTTTTATTATGTTTTTTTTCAAACATGACAAAGCTTATCATAACTTCTCTTACGAGATACCTTACATCCAAAGAAGAATATAGATGATGAACCTTAAATATTATATTATCAATTTAGATAATTATTTTAGTAATTTTTTCTACATACAAATACACCATTCTCTATGAAAATAAGAAAATTAATCTTTTATCGACCAATAGTGCTTCCCGCCAAAATTCATCCACAAGAAGTTAGCCCCAGTAATATCAGGGTTTTGGTCATCAGGTTGCTACACCTCTAGTCACAATCTCGACAACCCTCGCCGGGATCTCCCTCGAAATTCTGCTTCAATGGCGTTATGAATCTTCCTCAATCAGTTTATTGAATGTCCTTTCAAACAATCGGTTCTCTGTTAGTTTTCTTGACTGACTCTGATGAAGATTGGGGATGAAAGTTCAGGGGAGGATGAATCTGATGAATATTGGGGTAAAAATGTGAATAATGTGGTTGGTGTCGATGACAATGAGAGTGAAGAAAATGAGAGTTTTGAAGAAGAAGAATCGGTGGAACGAAAATGAAAGAGAAAACCCGTAACTACCTAGAAGGGAGATTCTCGCAGAAAAAGGTTTAGGAAGAAAATTGATGGCAAGTCTCCTAGTTGTCAGTTAAAATTAGACAGCCCTGGAAAAAAATTGCAAGGGGAAGTGAAATAAATTACTCTCACTGCCTATAAGCCTATTGATTCAATGCAGGAGAATACAAATTGCATGAAACCTTTGAGGCAGGATGATGACAACTGTATCTATGAAAAGCTGAAGTCTGTACAAGATAATGTCACCTTTATTCCCTTGTCCAATGTATTTTGTGTTTCATTTATTTCTTACAAATTATTTAAAAAATGAGCACCCAAGTGTCCCTGATTTCAGGGCATTGGGGGAATGAATGGCCTAGTGTTCCCCACACATTCACATTTCACTGAGTTTTGTAAAAGTGGAGATATGGAAACTCATTCTGGCCATCCCGTCAAATCTGAATCTGCAATGTACAATTTCTTATGTATACATTCCACAGATCTGATACCTACATGTGACGGTTGGTTCCTAGTGTATCAAATTAAAATATCAAACACAGTTCTAGTTAGTGTGCAATTTGAAGCAAGGGCCTTCGAGGAGTAGATTGAAAGGTAAGGGTACCTCTCTCTCCCAAAGCCATAGTCATTGAACGTCCTGGCTCTATGTAAGAGACTAGACAAAAGATGACCTCTGGGCAAAATGGGTGGACTCTGAACTCCACTTGAATAATGGGTTAGGGGACTATCCTTTTGTGTCAGATGATATGCTTGAGGAGCATGGTTTAAGCTCTCTCCATTCGGGCCTAGTCAGTTAGTAGCAAGCTGGGTCCCTAGATCTTTGAACCGTAGAGTACCATGGGTAAAGTTTAGATTGAATGTCCTGAATTGATTCTCAAAACACAGTTTCTTGATGAGGGCTAGGGAGTTGTACCCTTTTTCGAGTCAAGGCTAGAGAGGTTGTCACATGCTAAACGAGGCCCCATGAAGTGGACACCCATGTAGGCGTAAGCTCTTGCAATCTCAATCTCTACCCCCGAAAAGTAGAACTGTAGGTTAGAGAGAAAGCTCCTCAATGCATTGAAGATCATGACCTTGTTTTTCCTAGGTTGATCCTCAACTTTTGATGGTCACAAAAACTGGCCAGGGCATTAATTTGTCTTTGTAGATCCCCAAGAGCAGAGGCCATAAATATTAAGTCATTGGTGAAAGGAGCAGGGAAATCAACACTTGATATAGAAGGAAACAGGCAGCCATTTCCAACCTTAATGTGCTTGTGGATGAAGGATTCCAGCTGGTCAATGTAGACCCCAAAAAGGGTCCTTTGCTCCTCCTAAGAACTACTTTGATCAAAGGTGGAGTTTTTTAGAAAGGTTTTCTTTTACTCATTTGTCAGAAAGTGATCACCTTATATTAACAAGTTTGCCAACCTTGCCCTTAAAAATCACTATTAGGGAATAAGAGGGGTGATGATCTGATCATGTGGTAGGCATATAAAGAAAGCAAGATTTAAGAAGTAGATAATCTAAAAATATTTTGACTAAATAAAATAAGAATTTTCTGAAGATTACTTAATATTTAAACTCATTGTCTCTTGATTGTAGTCTGTCTAACAAATCCCATCAATATAGCAAATTTCTAACTCCATAGTGTTGTCTTTACTGCATCTATATTCAAAGGGAGACTGTTGTTTCTATTGAATTTTGAAGCAGTAATAGAGGAAAGAAAGAGATCATATCATGAAGGTTTTCAAAACTAAATTATCTTGTTCCTTTACATTATCACGCATATGACACAGAACTTTGAATAAGCAGACCTTATCTTATTTTTTAAAATTTTTATCTACTGTTGACAAATTGTTATGTATTTGCATCTAACTAGTTTGTAGTTATAGTATCACATCTTAATTTGTCTTATTTCATTAGATTATAAGTACTGCATCTATTCAACTAAGATTTAAAGTCTTATCTTCAGAATAGAGATATCTCAAATACTGATGTGGCAACTGGTAAATATTTTATATATTCAATTTTTCAACTACTTTATATGATTATGTTCCTTTTCATGCTCACACTTTCTTAATATCATTGCCAATTTTCAATAATTCAACATATATTAGTGGAGGGGTTGACATTATAATAATAAATCTTTAAATTTAGTGACAGTAGGTGCTTCTATTTATTGAACGCCTCAATACTCTCATAGTGACATGGCTTCATTTTCATAATTTTCTTGTTTTGGAAGATTGTGTGAGAGGTAGTTGCAACTAAGTTGGTCCTTAACTAAATTTCCAAACTAAGCACTAAGCTTTCTTTGGATGATATTTTAGTGGAAAAATAGGAAACTTAAATTGCTTAGAAGTTCCAGTTGAGTAATTACTGGACCAGACATAGGCAGTTCATCATCAAGATCATAATGAATCTAGATATGCAGAAACTTTTGCCAAGAAGAGAGAGCCATCCATCACTCTTCTTCTTGACAAAAAGTTTCTGCATCTCTAAATTCACTCTGATTATGATGATGGATAGAGTATCCGAAATGTAAATGATTTAACCTATAACACATGATGATGGAGCTAATTTGTTGTCCATCAACCAAAATATAGTGGACCCAATTTGAGATGAGTTCAAAAACTGTTATGCATTTGATATTTACTGACTGTCCACTACATCTCCATTTGTAACCTTCATCTATGTGCATTTTTATCTTGTAACACAAAATCTCCAAAGATTGTGTGAATGCGAATAACATTTGTTTTGAATCCAGCTCCTAAGAATCTGGCAATGAAAAGAAAATGAAGAGCACAAGTAGTAGGGATGCTGAAGAAAAGATGAAATGATAACTAATTTCAAGTTTGCAACACATATGCCATCATATATACAAGATTATTCTCTTTCTAGGCTTGTGTTTCACTTTAGGTATCACATTGTATCATGAGAAAGTTTTTTTTTGCATCCTATTTTGAAAGAAACTCCATGGAGTACTTGAGACCTGGATTTGTCTAATTGCTTGAAAAGCCCAAAAGTAGAGCTGTTACAAGTATCTTGCAAATTATTTGAGCATCTTTGTAGTCAAGATATAACTTAGGAAATTATTTGAGTAGACATGGTGCATGCAATGTTAAAATCTTGATAAAAGTCATGCACACATTTTGCAGGAACTATAATTATTAGGCATAATAAGATCCATACAGGCAAGCTGGGTAAGGGAACATTCTCTAAATAAAACAAAACATAATATTAAAGTATATTTGATAAGATTTGTTTGGAAATAACACTGCTTATATTACACAAAATATATGCAAAAGGAGGACAATATGTAAAAGAGCAGGGACAAATAAATTAAAGCCAAATATGTAAAAGAGCAGGGGCTTAAAATGATTATGTACTGCTTATATTAGACTTTGCTTATATTGAACACTATATTAGAGATCTAGCTGTTGAGAGTGTTGTGCGGGCACAAGGGTTGAATGTTTAGATATCACTGGGGTTTTAGAGTTGAGGGACGAGTCACATATATCCAAATACATTCTCAGATCAAAAGGTGGTTCTCAGGATTGTCTGCATTGGTGTCTTCCAGGAGTGCCTAATACATGGAATGAACTCCTCTTTGCTCAGCTCTTGTTTCCACAACCAAAGAAGCCAGCGGCACAAACATGATGTGGTGACACTGTGTTACTTTTTATTGGCCATTGCACAGGACTCCACCGATGGTTTATGGAAGGCAGTTAATAACTGGTTCCAACATGAACAGAACATGAATTGGAGGTTAATTGTAATAGAGCATAGTAAGTAAATTCACATTTCTTTGTGTCCTATAGGCTATTGTCTATTTGGCTATAACCTATCATTATTTCATTCCCAGAAGAAAGCATGACAAGGACTAGCAGCAGATATCTTGTTGCAGTTGCCATGCTTTTCAAAGATTTTCCACCAAAATAGTTGGAAAATG
>LPNX011092525.1:28716-40223 GCA_001517045.1 Pseudotsuga menziesii | reverse complement strand
ATTTATATGTTGTCATGGACCAATGCTTATAGCCAATGTGGAATAATGCATAAGAGGAGACTATATTTTACAGTCGTAGAATAAGTTTCAAGATATTGTCAATATTTTGTGGTTGGTATTGTTGAAAATAGTTAACACTTTTAGTTCCAAGTTGCCACAAGGTAGGCCTATTTCAGTGTCATTCATAACCTTAGACTCCCTTCATAATTCACTCCTTTATGGCACTAGTTTAATTAATGTTACTCCAATCACATAATTGGGCACTCTTTGGACCATTATTAAGGTATTTCATAGACATATAACTTTTTTGCTATATGATTTATTTGATCTAGAATATATTTCCAAGATAAAACATGGTTTTTTTAAAGTGATTTTCTTGTATTTTTGGCATAATGTTTCACCTCAAACTTGGAATTGAGTCCTCCTTGTAAAACCCAAAATGTACTAATGAGGGATACAACTGTGTTTTCATGTATACTTTCAATTCCCAATATGTTTGTATAGGCTTTGAAAATCAAAAGAAAAAGAAAAAAGAATCCTATGATATTGTCAAAAGTTTTATTATTATTTTCAAAACATGTAAAAATATATTGGGAATTAGAAAAACGTTTAATTTGTTTTATTCCTCATTAATATATTTCTAATGGGATATGAAGCACTCATTTATAAGTGTCAAAATATTCCATTTTTATTCTTTTCAAAACATGTACTACATACATGTTGAGAAGTAGAAAAATAATGTATAACATAAATGTTGCAACCTTTGTTGACATTTTTCCAATGATATAAGGAGAATCTTAATCAGAGGTCAAGGAGACAAGTTATGGAAAAAAAATTATTAGGTTTTAAAATGTTTATTGAAATGAGGACCTTTGCAAGGGGGTATAATATTATGGAAACACACACACACACACATGCACACAAACACACACATGAGATTAAGTCTAGGGAAGCAAGCATATCCACCCCACAACCACAAGGGATTCACCTTGTTGAGCAATATCTTATCACGTTCATTCATAAAGGGGGGTTTTAATTGTGAAAAATAAATACAATATATTGTAGGTATTTGGGGGAGGGGAATATGGTATGGAGGGTTTATAGGTATTTGGGGGGATATAAAAAGGGCTTTCTAGTAAAAATAAGGAATATATTGTAAAAATTGGGGTTTTTTAATTGGAAATATGTATTTGGAGGGGGTCTCAAGAAAGGATTTTTGTAAGTAATTATCAATATCTAGTGAAATTAGGGGTATTATTTAATATGCTATGAACGAAGGTGCTATGGCATGCTTTCATTAATTGAAGACCCCATGCCCACAACCAATCAACCATTAGGTTAGTAAAACACATGAGCATCAGGATCATGGTATGTTGTGACTTGTACATTGTCACAACTAGTGTGGAAAAGCATATTAATAGGATAGGGAAATTAATAGTTGTAGAATAAATTTCAAGACACCATAAGTTAGGTGTAACCCACTATTATTTCACACACACATATACATACATGTAGCCAATTTCCATAAATCAGGAGGGGAAGGTCAATCAAGATAGCATGCTCTCCCTTCAACCATTCAACAATTATCTTATTAGAAAATATGAAGTAAACAAGAAACATTATTAATTGAAATTGTATTACTAAAAAAATTCATTTTCTATTGTATGAAGGGTTTCATGGGTTCCTACAGTTTTAAAATTATTTTGGCTATTAATGAGGATTTTATTTGTACTAGGACATGGTAATGAGCAAGGGCTATAAGTTGAGGCCTCACCATAATTTTTTCCCATAGTGTGCACCCTATGTCATGAAGAAAATGATTTCAGGTTTGGTAATCCATGAGGTCACTTTTCACCTTTTGATCAACTCAATAAACCACTAATTATTGTCTGAAGGGTTACATGGCTTCCTACAGTTTTGAAATTATTTTGGATATGAATGAGGATTTTATTTGTGCTAGGACATGTTAATGGGTAAGGTCTATAAGTTGATTCCTCACTATGTAATGAATAAAATGATTTCGGGTTTGGTAATCCATGAGGTAACTTTTCACCTTTTGATCTACTCAAAAAACCACCTATTTCCAAATTTCCTTATAGAAATATTGAAAGGAAAAGGTAAATCCTATAAAATTGGATTGAACCACCGACCTGGTTGAATTCCAAACCAACTTGTATTCGCTAACCAATTTGGAAAGTAGTTGACATTGGTGTTAAGAAAATCGAATATTAGAACTTAAAGCAAGGAAAAACGTGTCCAAGTAATCAATGGTACTTTTATAAGAAATTTCATCCTCTTGAAAACTCGAGAAGGATTTTCATCAAAGTGTTTATTATTCAACTATATATCTTCCCAACTTTCACAACTAGGGAGATAGATTCCCTATATGTCCCCTAAATTTTTTATTTTGTAAAGAATGTGGCCTAGGGATTCTACTACCATACCATACAACACAAGCACCGATTGGAAACCTTATCTAATGGATTGTAATATGGAAATCTCCTATAATTTAATGTGTTTAATGGCGAGGCATGTAAAAGAAACAACAAATAATGGTTAGATCATTTCCAAAAGTGAGTGCTTAAGTACAAAGTATGATGAAGGGATTCAATAAATGGTCACTCCATAAGATCATATCCTTTCTTAAAATAAATATTAGTGTAATAAGTGTTGGCACCAATTGTTTAGGCTTATTGCATGAATTCCCACGTGACAATAGTTGTACAAAGCATGGTGTGCTTGAAAGAATCATGTTTTCTTCAACCAAATTATATGAGGGAGTAGATACTTCACTTTTAGAGCCAAGTCCTTGGCCATAATTTTGTAGGAGATGTTAAGTAACATAATCAACAACAAATTGATGATACTTTTCATATCTTAGGTTGCTGGAGTAAACTGTATGTTCTTTGTTGACAATGTTCCCTAATATTTTATTTCAAATGGCCTTTGATAGGCTTGCAAAATATTGAAGAGCAAAAAAATCACAAGTGGCCTTATAGAATTCATAATGGAAACTGTCAAGTCATTGGTACTTTTCATTAGCTATCTCAATCGTGATTGCATAATGACAATATAAGGTTAGTGGTTCATCACATATTGAGATATACAATTTAGAGAAATTACAAGGCACAATGTCAATGCAAATTTTAATGGTCACTCTTTTTCTCCTCTATCATATCATGTGATTGAAAGAAAAACTTGTAATGGTTGACAAACTCTCTTCTAATATTAGAATATTGGATTATAATGGTTCATAAACACTTCTAGTATTCGTATAATGGGTTGTAATGGTTGACAAACTCTATTTTAATATTAGCATGTAGGTAATATTTTCCCATTAACCTAAGTGTTATATTGTGTTAAAATACTTTCTTAATAATGAAATCCCTAACAATGACCTTAGTTAGGGTAAACCCAATTCAAATTCAATGCAAACAAGATCAAACCCGACCCCCTTTTTGTATCTCAATGGTTTTGAAGGTGTGCCACAATTTAATCGTTAGACATTGCAAATCCTCATGCAAGGGATTGATATACATAATTATCAATGGTTTTCAATTCTTATTGGCCATTCTCACATATTTTTAATAGCAATAATTTGCATCCCAAATCCATGTAGGTAGTATGTTTTCATGGCTATCACATCATTCCACCATCTAGGCCATTCCTTATCTCCTTTGGGATTCAGAATTAAGTTTGAAACCTATTGAATATTACATGTAACTAGTGTTTTCTTGTGTAGACACATTGAGGAAGTCCTAGTACCTTAGCATTCATGACTCACACCCCCAAAAATTATGTTAAAAAAAAGGCTTGTGGTACAAAAAGGTAGCTTTAACAATCACTTGAACCTGCCTAGCAATTGAAAGTGGCTAAACTCTAATAAGAGAGCATGGTTCAATAAATTCATTCTAACACTTCCTCCTCCCCATTTCTAAGACTACACCATGTGGTCCACAAGGTAGAAGTGTCATTCCTTATCTACATATTAGAATTGTAGAGACCTAGACTAGATTCTGGACTAAGCTATGTTTTTGATCTTGGGGCTCCTCGGGTGGAGAAGGTATTCCTTCTCACCTCATGAATTATGTAGTATGAAATAGTTAAAGGGGTGTGCATATTAACCTACTAGGTATAAAAACAAAAATTAAATATATAATTAAGAATATAATATTACATTGAAAAGTCAATACAAATAACTACAAGTCAGACATACCATAAAAATTTCAAGTACATGTGATATAAAAACATGTGGTAGTTGATAACTCGTTAAATTATATAGTCAAGTACATGAATCACCCTATCATTTTTATATGGATGACCTGGTTATTTATACAAATTTATGCTTCATGAATAATAAACATTGCCTACAATTATCCCCAAGGGTTAGATCAATTGGTAAGATGTGTGCACACTCTTCTAGAGATGGGAGAGGTCAAAATTTTGAGCCTTGTGGCCTTCGAGGTTAGTCCTTTTTCTAGGGAGGCTAACGGTTTACCACCCTTACCATAAATGAAATATGGGGAAGTATTGGTGGGTTTCCTAGTTAATTTCCTGGTTGAAAAAAAACATTTCCTACAGTTATAGTTATACACATATCACGTATTCAACATAAAATCATGCTCATACATGGTTACACAAATTTGAAATCCAAGAAATATTCAACGATAGAACCTACAGGTTAAGTAACCCCAATGTCAATTGGTGCAATTCTATGGTAGAAATCTGACATATCTTGAACTCCCATGTTAAGAGATCTATCAAATTCATGATTGATTGGTCCAAAGTGAAATTGTCATACACTAGGTTTATTTTTTAATTCTTGCTGACCAAATTGACACACGAAATAGACATATGCTTGGAGTAACGAAATATCTAGTGCTAAGTGAAAATGAAAAAACACCAAAATCATTAAGCTTTCAAGAATTAATTGGAAACATTAATCAATTATTGTATGCTAACTACACTCAATAGATCATTTTACTCAACCATGTTGACATCCCTACAAACTAATGAGTTGGCCACCGATAACTCTTCAACCATCCAATGTTGAAAGGTCGCTTGTTTTAAATAATTATTTCGAGTGTAAATATTAGCAAGCCCCAATGTATGCCAATAATGTCTTGAAATAACCCTTACAAACCTCTAGTTGGATCCATGCCTTAATATAGAATAGGTATAGGGTGACAATAATATTGATACACCATCCATTCCTTCCTCGTGTTTAGAGGTATAAGATTAGAACTAAGTCTATCTCTTTTCACCTTTCACCTTTTGGAAAGATACTAAGTCTAGGATTTGAATAGATCAACACAAAAAATAGATTATATTTTCACTGGATTGTGAAATATTGTGAATGTTCCAGGAGGGATTCCATTCAAGGGGCTAGAGAGAAATACAACCCCATTTGCACCACCATCTCTTGTATCCATCTCATCCAAATGGTTGAACACACTTAACAGTTGAAGGTTGGAATATCCCACGGAGGTAAAACCCATTCAAAGTATTTATATTGCAGTGCTTCACCATCCTACATTTGAGCTCTTTCTAACAAGGAAACAAAGATGGTAGTGATTCAGGTTGTACATGCATATATGAACATGGGGTTAATAGCTCTATAAATAAGTCTCAATCTTAGGTGAAATTAGTTCTATCAATTGCATGTGAATTTTGGTGCATGATGAGGATGCTTAGAGTAGGAGTGGCTTGGTGTTAAGTTTGTCCATGGGTGCAATACCCATAAAGGTTCATTAATCCTTTATTGGGTATTATAATTTAATTATGGTTTATTATTTAAAAATTGTCTAATTTTCCCATTTCCACAATAAATATTAGTTTTTCATTTGTTCATTTCATTTTCAAAACTATTTGAGAGTAATAAGACAAGTTCCACTACTAGATTTTATTGTCTTATTAATTGTTCCATAAAACAAGTAATTTATTGATGACTCAAATAAAAAAAATAGAATAAGAATATATGCAACAATGACAGTATATAAATAATTTAAACTCACAAGAAAAATACCTCTATAATAGAATTTGGCCTCTTACATGAATGGTGAAGAACCCAATTGCAGTGAATTGACCTCGATTTGCTCCTTGGTCTATTCCCAAAGAAGGATTACACCACACTTCCAACTAGGAGCCGTGTTAGCATCATAATTCCAAGTAACCCTTTTGTTTCTTGGCATTTCATGCACGTGACTCAAAGAACAATGATACACAATATAGGTAATATATCTCCCAAGAGTTCTTTGAACTCTTTCAAAAAATTCTCAAAACCTCTTCATCCCCCAAGTATCATCCTCCCCTTCTCCCTATCTCCTATTTATATTTATCAACCTCCACCACTGCCTTTCTTATATTTAGGTTAAGAATTCTATTCAAAGTAATCATAAGATGGTTTTCAAGTCTTTTTTTGCAGGAAATCAATTTAAATGCAATATGAAAACATACCTATAATCTATGGAAATATTATCTATCCAATTACTAAATTAATATACTTCCCCACATAAGCTAAGGAAGATATTTCATATATAATATATTATATTATGTATGTACTTTTATACATGTATGTAATATATCAATGGCATTTTTATTATGTTACCGTGTGTGTGTGTGATAATTCAACAATCCATTCAATTCAATTCGATTTTGAACGTATACGATATGTCAACAAATATTTCATTAACCAAATATATTAATGTACTCATGCATAGGTTTCCATTGCACACAACTCTTGCTTGGGTACTAATATTCAATCCATACCCCTAATGCATAGTTCTTATATGCTGGAAATCAACATGGGGAATAACAATTAAATAATGCATCGACTAACATCAATTATCTGCATTAAAATGCATTAAAATTGAATTATATAAACACATCCAATGGACTAGTCATACAATCATTAAGGTTTAGAAATGAATTGGATCTACTTTAGGTCCTTATGCACCCCATGTGCATCCATATTGTATCACAAGTGTTGAATTCTCTCCATGTAAAATGATCATTTCTCCAAATTGGTGTATAATTTGTGTTGGTGTGAGGTACTAAGGATCTATTGAATGTGCTACAATTGTTCCACCCAAGTTCTGTTGAAGATGAGGATGTCGTCTAAATATATGACCACAAAATATCTTGTGAATTGGCATAAGATATTATTCATCATCATCGTAAATGTTGATGAGGCATTAGTCAAGATGAAAGGCATGACCAACCACTCAAAAAAACATTTCTTAAACTTAAAGGTTGTCTTCCATACATCGGCATGCTCAATCATGACCTAGTGGTAACCTAACTTAAAATAAATATTACTAAATAACTTAGCACCCTTAATTTGACCATGAAGATCATCACAATTTGGATCCAATAAGGTGAAGAGCTCGGTCCAATGTGGCCTTTTTTGATGAGATGTTGAATTTGACACTTTATTTCCTCATTCTCCAAAAGAGAGAATCTATATATTGTTCCATTAGGTAAATGATACCATGTATCAAATCAATTGAATGTTTAACTTCGTAGTTTAGAGGCACCCCTCTATTCAAGACAAATATATCTTTGTAGTCTTCTACAGTATTGTCCTCCCACTTATGATGTTTATAGAGAGCTTTTGTTGATCCCATGGAGGTTGCAGTGACCTTCCATACACCTTCCGCATGAACCATGAAGAGGAAAAATTTCCAATTCTGAGAGATGAACTTCTAGCATTGCTTTGTGGAGATAAAGGAAACTACAGTAGTTGGGATTACCTCAAGTATCTTGTAGAGCTGGACTTTCAAAGTAATAATGACACTACAGGTCCTGGACTCATAAATAACATGGTGTTTCCACATATAGGTTTATTTTAAAAGAAAATCACAAACTTCAAGTGGGGAAACATGACATAGTACCTCATATTTTAAGGGTTTGATGTCGTAGGATAGACGAAATTGTTGAATAACACATATTTCTTATATTTGGATCTACCAAAAAATGGTGTATGGTTGACGGTGTGGCATCATTGGTAGCTTCAATCTAAGTTTCTTCTAGATACCACTGTAAAAAATGAAATGTAGTGGATCTCCCTTCACCCATAGTTGTGAATGGAAGAAGCACTTCCTTTCCTATAGATCCCTTGACTCTTATGGCTTAGTCTTTGCAGTTGTGATGGTGGTATTAGGTTTTGCATCAACGATCCACTTTCCCTTTTCTTTCTCTGAATCAGAGTCTGAGCCAAATTCCACCTCTGATGATTTCATCTCATCCAACAATGATTATTTTGAGTGACATTCATCAGTGTTGTTCCAATGGATTTTGTTGAACCCACACCACTTTTCGGCATCCTTTGATTTCTTGTTACCCTTATTTACTTGTGGTTTGGCCTGGTTGTCATGATTTTGGCCGTCTTTGTTCTATCCTTTGTTTTGTGAGTTAGGGACTCCTTTACCAATATTCTAATGTAGTTGATTTGCAAACTCAAACTCCCATTTATTATTTTTCTTAAATTTTTCTTGATATTGACAACATACCAATGAGAATCTCCTAGTGAGTAGATGTCCAAGAAATAGATATTTTTCTAGATGTACCTATGCAAGACACTATGGTACTTTAGGACCAAATGTCATTTGAATTCTCTGATACCCATATTTGAGTGCAAGGTAAGGATTATATTGGTGAAATTTAGCACCATTTGGTCTCTCTCCTAGCACAAATTTATCCATGTCATGTACTAGTAATCATAGTTTCCAACATGGTAGAATTCCTCCTTGATGACATCAACAAAATTTTCCCATGTGGGTTTTGTCCTGTATATTTCAAACAAATCTTCAGCATGCCTCTCACAATAGTTGTCCCACCAATCTTTGATATGGAGGAGGTACTTAAGGAGTGTGAAGGTAAAAATTTTGTTGTCGATTTATTTTTTATCAAAGAAGTAATCCTATAATAAATTTAACCATTTCTCCAATCATATGCATCTATCTAGCCTTCAAATAAGGGAATGTAAAATTTAACGTATACCTTGAAAGGAGTTGCACATTTGAAATGGATACTTGTTAAAGGTATCTTTTCCATTGTCGGTAATCGTTGAAGGATATGAGAGAAACTATCCATCATCCCATTCCTATATGGTGTGAGTGTCTTCTCAATTAACAGCTTAATAGGATCTCCTTCTCCATAATCTCTCTTTTCTCCTCCCTCCATGTGAGATTGCTTGGGTCAACGAGAGTGGTTTTCCACAAGATCAACTAGTTTGAGACCTAACTCTCAATATATGGATCTTGTTGGGGGAATGCAGTGATAAATAACAAGAGAAAATTGATCTAATACCATTGATATGGATTATTTGGACGATTAAATGATGGCAACAATTAAAAATGGAAACACACACACAAATATTTTGCAGAAAGCATAATAGTACAATAATGAATGGAATGAAAAAACAATGAAAATTCCAAAGAAATAGAGATTAGCTTAGATGGTGGTAGCTTATCTTTGAAGAGAGATGTGTCGGCTATGCTCATTCTCAAGAAACTCGATTAAAAAGAGACCATAAAGGGCCTTTGCATCATAATCATAAAGAGAGGAAAACCCTAACATCTAGAAACTTGACCCTGTAAGGAGATGAACAACCAAAATGGTTTTTGGGCCTCATGGTGTTTAGTTGATACGTCAAATTACCAGAGGCTCAAATTTTGCATACAATTTCTATTTAGGGAAATCGATAGCTCGATGCAAATAACTAATTGAGAATGGCATAAAATCCATCATTGAGGGCCTCAAAATGACCTCAGAAGTTTGGGATCCAAAAAATTATAGAAAATTGAAAAGAAGATGGATAACTATTGGAACTCATTAGAATAAGTGGGTGGCCACTAGTATCCACTTGGATCACTTTCCAACATCTGAGCTCCAAGAATCCCTTTAGTTTCTTAACCCTCCATGCTTGCGACTCAAAGAATAATGATCCACAAAGAATAATAGTGATGCACATGATAGGTAGTGTTTCTTCCAGCAGTTCTTATAACTCTTCCAAAAACTTTTCAAAACCCCTTCATCATCCCAAGTACCATCCTCCCCATATCTATATCTCCTCTCTCTATTCATGAACCTCCACTATCACCTTTCTTATATTTAGATTAAGAATTATATTTAAAGTAACCATAACATGTTTTCCCAGCCTTTCTTTGCATGAAATCAATTTAAATGCAATATGACAACATATCTAAGATCAATGTGGATCCTATCTATCCAATTATTACATTAATATCCTCTGCCACAAATATATTTCATATATAATATAATATATTATGTTGGTACTTTTATACATGTACATAATATCTCAATAACATTATTTATACTTTAACCCCCCCACACACACGCAACAATTCAACAATCCATTCAATTAAATTAAATTTTGAACGCATCTGATATGTCAACAATTTGTAACCCACGCAATTATATATTTATAATATACACATGGTAATAAAAATTTATATCTCAACCTACTAATATATATTGCATTATCCAAATATAATAATGTACTCATGCAAGGTGTGCATATGTGACCAACACGCACACTTCTTGCATGGGTACTATAAATCAACATCCAATTCCCATAATAGGGTATTAAATGTTGGAAATCAACATGTGGAATAACAATTAAATAATGCTTCATTCATCTTTTGTTATCTTTATTCAAAATAATAAGAATTGAATTGTATAAACACATACATTAATGGACTAGGAATATGATCATGAAGGTTTCTAATAATACGGAATAACCCTGTCTAATCTTATTGGGGTCTCAAATGTATCCTCAAATACGTTTTTTTGGCTTGGGGGAGGGGGTTTAAAACCCATCTTGAAAAGGAATTTTATGAGGGGTCTTTCAACCCGCCCCCCCAAAATGCATGACGATTGGACTTTTTTGGGGCGACTTTATAACAACCGTCCCTAGAACTCAAATTCTCATGAATTTTAAGGGGGGGTTTAAAAACACCTTGCAAAGGACCTTTAGGGGGGGCTCTTTAAACCCCCCCAACAAGTCATGCCAATTGTACATTTGATGACAACTTTATAACCATCCTCCCCATAAGTCCAAATTCTCATGACTTTTAAGGATTTTTTTTAACCACCTTGAAAAGGACCTTTAGGGGGGTCTTTTAAAAAAAAAGTCACGAAAATTGGACTTTTGAGGGTGGATTTATAATCACTGCCCCCAAAAGTCCAAATTTTCATGAATTTTATGGGTTTTCTTTTTAAATCACCTTAAAAAGGACCTTTAGGGGGGCTTCGAGTCAACCCTTCCCCCCAAAAAGCCAAGAAAATTGGACTTTTTAGAGAGACTTTATCACAACCGCCCATAGAAGTCCAAATTCTCATAAATTTTGGGGGTGACTTTAAAACAACGACCCCAAAAATCCCAATTGTCATGCCATTTGAGGGTGGCTTTCAAACAACTGCCCCCAAAATTCCAATTATTATAAATTTTGGGGATGGATTTAATACAACCGCCCCCAATAGTT
>LPNX011092525.1:0-28541 GCA_001517045.1 Pseudotsuga menziesii | reverse complement strand
CATTTTAAACCAATGGTTGAAAATTAAGACAAAAAGAACAGATAAACTAAGAACAAGATCTAGTTATAACATCTGGCTCTTGTTGCAGTATGAAGTCCTCCTTGTGAGGCTTCAAGAACCTGTAGACATTGTGCCTTATTCATTGGGTGATGGAGTCATTTACCAAATCTCTGCAACTTTCTCAAACTCTGAACACATACCTCTGAAATGACAAAATATTGCTACAAACCAGCATACTGAAAAGAATCTACATGTTTGTATAACGAGCTTATTCTGTTATTTACTCCTACTTTTAATAAAAGAAAACAACCCAATCAAGTGTAATCATACTTCCAGTGAAGCCAAGAAACCATTTGACTGAGAATCATAATTCCATGCATGCTACTATTTGAGAAGACCCACAAAAGATGTGATAAATGCAATAAAGAGTCTGTAGGAAGCTAATACTTATAAATAGAAATAGGAAGTATGCCAAAAGCTGGAGCATTAGAAACCTTTGAAAAATACAGCTCCATCCAAGAATCCACGGGATCATGAAACTCATGCAAAATTATTCCTTCATGTTGTTCAAAAAGAATGGACTATAAATGGGTGTCCTCAATTCTCAATACTCCATGAGACAATGCAATAAGAGAAAAATATATAAAATCTTCGACTCTATTGATCTCATCCTATTTTATATCTTCCACTAACCCAAGCTGACTTATTTCTAAAGAGTGTTGCTTAACTAACGAGGACTGAAAGAATGGCTATAGTATTACTTTATATCCATAAAAAATTTGGCATTTTTTCATAATGGTTTTGAGCAGAAAAGTTATCATGGCCATGGATATTAGACACATCTAATATTACATTCAAAGTATCTATAGTCTGGCTGCTATCAATTTGAGAGTCAAAGCAATTCAGAATTTTTTCTTGTTCAGTAAAAAGTTTGGAATATAATTCACCAAGAACTGGTTTCTACTGTTCATGAAATTTCTGATTTAAAGCTTCAATGTCTTCATTATATTCATCATAAAGTGAAGCATTCTCTTCCTCTCCATTTTTTTTCTTTTTAAACTTTGGCTCAAGAATGGAAACCAAGGGCTCTTCAAACTGCTTCTCGACCTTTAAATAAAACCCTTGACCAAAACATGGAACAAATAAAATTTTGAAAGTGACCATAAGTCAAGAATGGCATCTTATTTCTTATATCAATAGTAAGAGGTTGAAGAGTAGCAACTTCTTCTTCATAACATGATAATCTCATAGCAAGAGCTAGGAAA
Source organism: Pseudotsuga menziesii (assembly GCA_001517045.1). Lineage (NCBI taxonomy): Eukaryota > Viridiplantae > Streptophyta > Pinopsida > Pinales > Pinaceae > Pseudotsuga > Pseudotsuga menziesii. Next base: position 27,276 of record LPNX011092525.1, on the reverse strand, counting down.
TTTCTATTATAATCCAATGAAAGTATATTATCATCTAAAAAGTCAGCAAACTGATATCAAGAATCAACACAAGCATCATTTATATCCTTGTTCATATGAAAATTTGAAAATGATGAAGAAAATTGTCTTAAATATGAATGACACCTACGTTCTTCTTCCTGTTCATAAGCTTGTATATCTTCAACATGAGCCTGATCTCAAAGCATTTTGCAAGCTCAGATGTTCTCCTCCACTCCTTTTGCATCCTCAAACAATTGTTTTAAAGATGATGATTTCCTTTCTAACAGGAAAAAGACAAGATTTGAATGTTGAGCCATAACATAATATACCATAGCAAGTTTTTCCGAAGGTCTGATCTCTGTAGGCATACTCATATAAAAACTTTGAAACCTCCAATTAAATTTAGTAATTGGCTCATCACTCTCCCTTTTCAAACTATAAAATTTAGAAAGAAATTTATCATAAGATTTATTCTTACCCCAATACTTCAAAAAGACATCTCGTAACTCTTCTCACCATCCAATTGAATCAACTTTTAAATTTCGGAACCAAAACCCATCATCTCTAGCAAAGGATTTCGAAAATAACCTCATGACAACATCCTCATGCATGATTTCAAAATTATCAATGAAATTATGAAAAGATCCTAAATGCTTCTCTGCTGTAATATGGTCTTTATAGTAAAATGGGGAAGATATTCAACAAAGTAGGAAGGGTAAGGATGTAAGAGAGATGGTAGCCTAAGAGGTTTAAACATATTCTGTCTAAGTTTATACTGAAAATATATGAGTTGAAAATGAGGTTCAACAAGCTGTTGGCAAGTTTCACCAGTGATGGTAGAAGGTAATAGACCAGCTTTCTACAAGATGACCAGAATCATCATGTTCAAGAGATATGGGTATATGTATATCATGTTACACATGTATTTCAAATGAAAGAATAGGATCAACATCAATAAAACAAGAAGAATGCAGACTTTCTTCTTCCAAAAATGGATATGTACTAGAAGGTTTATGATCATCGAAATAGACAAAACCAAAAATAATTCTTTTGACATGCAATGGGAAAGACAAGAAAGAACTGATGAATAAGAACAAAACCTCATGGAGGAAAGTAACAAGCTGATACCCAGTCTTTCCATTTGGCTTCTTCATTTTTCTATCAACAAAATTCTCCTTGTAGTGGAATCTTTAATTGTGGAGTCACCGGTGAAAAATTGTATTCTAAAATATTTTCTGACTTTGTTCACCTCTCAAAATTAGATGAATAATGATATCCCAGGGAAGATATACTTCAGCTTCATCCCCGCAATGGCGCCAAAGATGTTAGTGCTAGAAATTGTTCCTAGACTACCACAAGAACAAGCTATCACAATATCAAAACGACATAGAATAAAATTGGTTTTAAGGGTTTTGGTTTTAAAAACTTCATCAACAAGAAGGAAATAAACATCCACAAGCTAATACAAAACTTAATCATGCAAGTTAGATAAACTAGGGATCAAACACATCCCAATAAGCCATAAACATTACACATGAAATACTAATTCCACCCATAGGCTACAAGCATTTACATGAATAAACATTTAAACAGGAAATGAAATTGTAGGCTGAGCAATCAACCAGATCAGAAATGAAAAAGCATGACAGGTAAAAGGGCTTATCAGTTTATATATAATCAATAAGAGTCATCTACTTACATAAGAGTTATAAATACTAGCTTGAGAAATCAAAGCTCCAAAATCCTCTCCTTGAGTGAAAAATCCAACAAAAATTACTGATTGTCAAAAATTCTTAAAATCAACATAAAATGTAAAATCATTTTAAACCAACGGTTGAAAATTAGGACAAAAAGAACAGATAAAATAAGAACAAGATCTAGTTGTAACAGGGCCTTATGAGACGCTCTTTCTGTAAATGTAACCAAACCTTATCACCAACTTATGTGTAAGTCAATGCTAGTGATTTCAAAGGTTATACTTTCTTTTGGCTTTCTGTAAGATCATGAACCTGTTGTTGGATGTGTTGGATTTGATCAACAAATTCTGATGCCAAATTAGAATCAATTTAAGCATGGGTGGATTCTTCCTATGTATATGCAAGGGAAGTTTCTACATCAATTGAGGCTAATAGTTCGGACCCCAAACATATCTAAAAAGGGTTGTGGCCAGGGTAATTTTTAGGGGCGAAATTTTGCCAATTGGCTATTTTTGGGGTTTTTTTCAAAAAATAAATTTGTTATTTGGTCATTTTTAGTCTTTAATATCACCTATATTTACATAGAATATGTTTTTTTATCATAATACTGGCCAAAATTTATACATTTCAGTGTTAGTTTTATGCTTCATATTTAATATTCACCTACCTATCTATAAACATGTATTTTTCAATCCAAAACAATCACCTAGAATACTATACTTAAGTATAATATTAGAATCCTTAAAAAGTACCCTGGTTGTGGCCAATAGAATTGTGAAGGAATATTTTGTAGTTATGTTGAACATAAGGAAGGTTCTCATCGCAAGTGCAAAGATGTTTGGAGTTGTACATTCTCAGGATATGCACAATCATCATGTTGACCACCTCTATATTTCCATCTATTTGAGGGTGGAATGTATTCGATTTGGTCAGTTTGGTGTCCATCATCAAGCATAGGATGGACTAAAAGGTACTTGGGAACATGATGTCATGATCTAAAATAATGGTCTATGGGAAGCCAAACTGAATCCAAACATGCTTGAAGAATAGCTTAGCAGTGGCCTCTGTTATGACCATCTTCTTACAGGGATTTAAAATTACCATCTTAGAGAACATGTCAACAACCAAAAATGCACAATCATTTTCATGGTTGGTTTAAGGAAATACATACACGTATTCTATCGAGATATAATCCCAAGGCCTATATGGGGTAGGAAATGGAGTGTACAATCCTTTATTCTTGATGGAAGGTTTGGAGAAGGAACTGACAGTGCATGATCTCATGTACATACCAATGTTGTATCTGGGATTCGACCATTAGAAGTTGAGACTGATATTCCTCCTTATAATGTATGATACGAAATATCAAAGTCATGATCACTATTGTATAATTTTGTCAACCTAGATGTCTCATGTCCACAATAGTTGATTACAATAGTTAGCATTGCAAATGGAGGTCAAACAAGGAAATATGCAACATGATTGTGATGCCCTTACTATACTTCATGTTCATATGGAACTATTGTAGACATGTGGACCAATTATGATGATGGTTGTTCTGTAAATTTCCCTACATATGCCTAAACTATAGGGGATTGTGATTAGTGTGGATGATGGTATCCTTCCCTAGGATGTAATATTTCCATTGATGACAGGTCTACACAATCATAATACATCTCCTTGTCATAGGTAGGACACCTATTAATAGAATCAACAGGGATTCACCTTGTTGAACAATATCTTATCACATTCATTCATAAAGGGGGGTTTTTAATTGTGAAAAATAAGGTCAATATATTGTAGGTATTGGGGGGAAGGGAATAGGGTATGGGGGGGTTTAAAAATGGGTTTGTAGTAAAAATAAACAATATATTGTAAAAATAGGGTTTTTTTAATTGGAAATATATATTGGGATGGGGGCTCAATAAAAGAATTTTTTTAAGTAATTATCAATATCTAGTGAAATTAGGGGTATTCCTTAATATCCCATGAACAAAGGCATTATTAAATGGTTTCACTAAGTGAAAACCCTGTGATAGAATCAGAGAGTGTCTCACTATGATAGGCTACCGGATGTCCATGTTGAGTGAGGATTACACCAATAAAATAGTTAGAGACATTTGTCTCAATATCAAAAGGTTTTTGTAAGCATGGTAGAGTGAGGACTAGAATTAAGAATAGGTATCATTTCAAATCCTAAAAGGATTTTTGTTGTGATGCACCACAATAAAACTTGGCTATGTCTCCACCATTAGTCATTTGGCTTAAGGGCCATGCAATATGAGAGAAACCCAACATAAACTTGTGGTAAAAGTTGGCGAGTACCAAGAATCTATGGAGCTCTGTTAGAGTTCTTAGGGTTGGTTAACTGAAAATGAATTGGATCTTGGTTAGGTCCCCATGTACCCTATTTGTGCTAGAAATTGTTCCTAGACTACCAGAGGAACAATCTAGAACAATCTCAAAAAATAAAAGTAAAATGCAATTAGGTTTAATTGGTTTTGGTTTGAAAATTCATCAACAAGAGGGTAAATACTTATAAAGATAAAAAAAGCACTAAATCATGCAAAAATAAAGGAATGAGATGAATAATATATGAAATATAAACCAGGAACAATATAAGCATGGAACTAAATTTCACCCACAACCTACAAGCATTTCATGAATAAAAACATCAAACAAGGAATGAAGTTGTACATTGAGTGACCAAACAGATCAGAAATGAAACCAACAAATAAGATAATAATGGCTTATAAGTTTGTATACATCATAATCAGTCTTCCAAAATTACATAAGAGTTTTGATTCTTAGCTTTATACATAGTAGCTCTAAATCCTCCCCTTGCACAAAATTCGAACCCAGTTCCACTTAAATTTCCTCCTTCTATCATTTACAAACTAGAGCAGTTCCATAATTGTCTTTTAGGTCTATTCTGAGACAGTTACAATAAGTAATTACAAACTAACTTCAAATCCCTTAAGACTAATTAACAGAAAATAGAAAATGGGATTTGAGGAAATTTAGCAAATTTATGAAATTTTGGGTCTCAAAGACGCCTCCAAATCTCTCGAATCCCTTAAGACTAATTAACAGAAAATAGAAAATCGGATTTGAGGAGATTTGGTGAATTTATGAAATTTTGGGTCTCAAAGACGCCTCCATATCTTTCGATCTAGGACATCTGTGCAAAAAATGAGAGAGGTTTCTTTAAATGAGTCCTTTATGAACAAAATAATATTTTTTTTTTTAAATCCCCTTCAACTTATTGGAATACGTGATGAAAATTTGTGACTAAAACAAGAAACTATTAAATTATTCAAACCCTGAAAAATAGGCCACAAAGATTAATTCGAATCTCTCAAACGATAATAGCTGTTGCAAAACTGAGAGAGGTTTTTGTGAATGAGTCTATTTTGGATAAAAAACTCTTTATGTTTTCCAGAATTTGTTTCCATAACCTTGTAATATGATCCCAATGATAATGACAAAAACAGGAAAAATAGAGCCGCTACAGGAATCCTTTTTTGAATATTTTTTGAACAATGACTAAAAAACGAGGGTTAAGTCATAAAGATAAAGCTTAGAATAGATTTTAATGTAATATTTTTTAGACTTTAAAGATATATAACCCCAAATAAGCCAAAGGAAAAATTTAAAATAAATAAAAGGAAATAAATAAAAACCATTATAATCATAAAATCAAAGAAAAAGAATTTATCACTATGAAACTTCAAAACCAAACCACAAATGAAGAGTAATAGGAAATCAATATTTGAAAAATAGCACACATAGACTAGGAACAATATTTAGTCTTAACATTTGGCTCCTTCTACAGGATGAAATCCTCCTTGTGAGGTTTCAAGAACCTATAGACCTTGTGCCTTATTCATGGGTGATGGAGTAATTTGTATCTCATTCCCAACCTACCATTTACTGCTAACCAAAGGCTGCAACTTGTTTTTCCAATCAAAATCTGAACCTTGTTCTGCAAACTAAATTTACTCTGCAACTAATAATAAGAAGTGTGAGTGCTTCAATTGGGCTATGGAGTCATTTACCAAATCTCTACAAATTTCTCAAACTCTGAACACATACCTCTGAAATGACAAAATACTGCTACAAACCAGCATACTGAAAAGAATCTACATGCTCGTATAGCAAGCCTATTCTGCTACTTCTACTCCTACTTCTAATCAGAGGAAACAACCCAATCAAGTGTAATCATACTTCCAGTGAAGCCAAGAAACCATTTGACTAATAATCATAATTCAATGCATGCTATTGTTTGAGAAGACCCACAAAAGATGTGATAAATGCAATAAAGAGTCTATAGGCAGCTAATACTTACAACTGGAAATAGGAAGTATGCCAACAGCTGGAGCATGCCAACAGCTGGAGCATTAGAAACCTTTGAAAAATACAACTCCATCCAAGAAGCCATGGGATCATGAAACTCATGCAAAATTATTCCTTCATGTTGTTCAAAAAGAAAGGACTACAAATGGGTGTCCTCAATTCTCAATACTCCATGAGATAATGTAATAAGAGAACAATGTATAAAATATTTGACTCTATTGAGGTTATCCTATTTTATATTTTCCATGAACCCAAGCTGGCTGATTTCTAAAGAGTGCTGCTTAACTAATGAGGAATGAAAGAATGGTTGTAGTATTTCTTTATACCCGTAAAAAATTGGCATATTTTCATAATGGTTTTGAGAAGAAAAGTTATCACATCCATGAATATTAGACACATCTAATATTACATTCAAAGTATCTACAGTCTGGCTGCTATTAATTTGAGAGTCAAAGCAATTCAGAACTTTTTCTTGTTCAGTAAAAAGATTGGAATATAATTCACCTACAATTGGTTTCTGTTGATCATGAAATTTCCAATTTAAAACATCAATGTATTAATTATATTCATCATAAAGTGAAACATTCTCTTCCTCTCCATTGCTGTTCTTTTTAAACTTTGGCTCAAGAATGGAAACCAAGGGCTCTTCAAACTACTTCTCGACCTTTAAATAAAACCCTTGACCAAAACTCGAACAAATAAATTTCTAAAAGTGACCATAAGTCAAGAATTGCAGCTTATTTCTCGTGGAGATTTTTGGATGTTGATTTTAGGGGAAAGGTAGGAGGAAAGTTTCTTGGTGAGCAAGCGGGTCGGTGGCGGTTCAGTAGTAACTTTTCAAGATGGTTCTTGCTCCTCCTCAGGTGGAGAGGGACCATGGAAGGAATGAAACAGTGGAGGCAGAGTCATCTTTCTTAGGAAAAGAAAATGACAAAGGAAAGGGAGTAATCAATGCTCAGACTTTGCCCGTTGATGGGGAAGGGTGCAACGGAACCAAAAAGGAGGAAACAAATAACTAGGGTACAAGAAGGATATGACAATGCATCCCAAAATCCAAGACGGTACCAAGACTAAAGATCACATCCGAAAGAGTCAGGGAAGACATCCAATACATGAAATAAATGGCACTCATACAAAAATTTGTGGGGATCTGACCCACAGAAAAGACTCTGGTATGGTGGATTAACTCAACGTGGAAACCCCAAGGACACATTGATCTCCAACTGGGAGCTAAAGTTTTCTTCACCATCATTTTCTTCAATGAAGAAGACAAAATGAAAATATTCGAGAATGGTCCCTACTTCTACAACTCGGTGGGCCTCTTCTTGAGGACATGGAAAGAGAGATTCGACGCTAATAAGGAAAATCTGACGATAGCTCCAGTTTGGATAAGAATGTATTCCCTCCCAATGGAATACTGGAAGGAAGAAATCTTGATGTACATAGGGAACTTTATCAAATTTTTCGAGAAAACTAGATAGAGGAAATACATATCGTATGCCAGAATATGTATCTACCTTGACATCTCTAGATATTTACCAGATGGAATAGAGTTAACATGGGAAGAAGAGGAATGGTTTCAGGCCATAGACTATGAGCAGATCCCATTCCGGTGTAGAAGATTCCATGAACATGGGCACCTATTCAAAGACTGTCCCCAAAACAAAAGACCAGGAGGGAAGAAAGATCAAGAACTCTAGGATGTGGAGGGGTTCACCAAAATTCAAAACAAAAAGAGGCAAGCGAGGAAGATCTCAGGGCCAAAAGTCCACAAAAGAGTGCAAACTTAGAACCGATTTGAGACGCTCCAGGAAGATCAGACAAAATCCATAGCCGAAGCATAGATAGACTCAATGATGGACAAATCCCAATCAAAAAAACAAGAGGATAGCCCCAAAATATAATCCTGGCATTAAGAAAACTAACTCGGATCCCCTTCCACATAGTCGACCAGAGGTAACCTAGAAAGATTTAGGAACTGTGGAAGTTATTTCTAAGGACATCGAAATAGGTGACCTAGACCTAGACAGAATGGAAGCAGCCTGTTCAAAAAAGGATCCAGCTCTGATGCCCCCTCAGCAAGTGCCTCTTCTAGAGAAATCCATCATTGAAGCCAAAAACGCAAGCTCCCTAGGAGTAGTGGCGGAATCCCTCAAAGTCACCGAAGGTAAGAAAAATATGAAGAAAGATAAAAGAGATAGACGTAGAAATGTTTAGAGAATCAGTGCAATAGGTGAAAAACTAGTGGCTTTAGGGAAGTATCCAACAATAGATGCAGCCCTATCTCCCTCCAATTAACTCCTTCTTGATGCATATTACAACCTGGAATATAAGAGGCTGTCAGAGCGCTTTTAAAAATCACCTTCTTTCTCTTAAAAATCACCTTCTTAAAAGAAGGATTGACAAAGACAAATCAGGAATAATCTTCCTGCAGGAAATAAAATGCTCAGGAGAAGAACTTGCAAGTATATCTCAAAAAGTGTGGAAGGGGTGTGATTCAATTGCAGTCGATGCCAGAGGGGCGGCTGGTTGTCTAGGAATCCTATGGAACCCCCGTGTGGTGCTTTTATCGGGTTTCCTCGCCACCACATGCACTCTTTCAGCTAATTTCCACATTCTTGGGACTAGAATAAGGGGAGTCATATCCAATGTTTACGAACCCCCGAGGTCTGAACAGAAACCTACATTTCTGGAGTCACTCATGGACCTAAAAGGCCTAGTTCAGGAAAAATCTTGGATTATAGGAGGTGAATTTAACCTGATAAGAAGCCTCGACGAAAAAAAGGAGGTATCTGGAACCTAAATGTTGTAAGTACTCTCTTCAATAATACTATTAATGATCTGGACCTGATTGATGTCAAAACTTCCAATGGAATATTCACCTGGAATAATAAGTAGACAAGAGACAAAGGGACAGCATGCAGGCTTAACAGATTCCTTCTTTCAGAATCGGTCATGATGGTCGGGGGCAACCTCAAAGTGGTAGTCCTTCCTGCAGTAGGCTTGGACCATTGGCCCATAAGTCTAGAATGGGAAAATGTCGGAGTCAACCCTCATAGACCATTCAGATTCAATAAATTTTGGCTCCTTCAACCGAAATTCCATAAGAAACTCAAGGAATGGTGGGAGATTTCCCCTCCTATCAAGGGCACCCATATGTACCAATTTCAACATAAGCTTAAACTCCTTAAAGGCCGCATCAAGAAATGGAATAAGGAGTCCTTCAGCAACATCTTCCAAGAAAAATAGGCCTTAGAGATCAAAATTAAGCAACATCAATCACAAGTAATGATCAATGGCTACACTGAATATCTAAGGCTTCAGGAAAAGACCCTGCTATAGGACTTCAACCAAAGAGAGCAACAAGAGGAAGTCTATTGGAACCAAAAGTCTAGAATTAAATGGCTCCAGGAAGGAGAAAGAAATACTAGTTTTTTCCACAAAGCAGCCATCCAACACAAACAGGGGAACATGATAGATAGACTGAAGAAGGAGGACAGAAGCATTGCTAAATCCTAGGAAGAGATAGAGACCACCCTAAACTCTTATTTCTCCAAGATCCTTCAAGAACCGAAGAGAGATAGGGAAGAATCTCAAAGAGAGGTGTTAAGTCACATTCCCAAAATCATCATGGGGGATCATAATCAAATACTTAGAAAATCCATCGAGATGGTAGAGGTTGAAAATGCGGTTAAACAAATGGCTAAAGATAAATCACCGGGCTCGGATGGTTTCACCACAAACTTATTCCATGCTGGCTGGGACTGGATGAAAGAATAAATTTGGGCCTTAGTGGAGGACTCCAGGAAATCTGGGAGTGTTCTTAGAGCTCTCAACTCGACTTTCTTGACTCTCATTCCAAAAGAAAGTGGAACAGAGGACCCAAGCAAATTAAGACCGATAGCCCTGTGTAATGTTATCTACAAAATCATTTCCAAGGTAATTGCTAATCACCTTAAGCCACTCCTACCTCTTATTATTTCTCCGAAACAAGCAAGGTTTGTGGAAGGAAGACAAATCTTGGATGGCATTATTTTGGTCCACAAAACTATCCACTCCCTCAAAGTAACGAAGACTCCAGGTATGCTCCTGAAACTTGACCTCTCCAAAGCTTATGATAAATTGAATTGGAAATTCATTGCAGGTATCCTAAAAGATTTTGGTTTTGCAGAGGAAGGGGCTAATTGGATCATGAATATGGTCTCCTCAACCTCCTCGAAAAGGCTTGTAGTGTGTGCAATCTGCTGCCCTTCGGTGCTCAGTGCACCCATTGGTTTGGATAACTGGAGATTACTGAACGCCCTCAAGTCCCTTCAATGTGACCCAAGGTATTAGACAAGGGGACCCCCTTTCCCCCTTCCTTATCATAATTGCAGCAGAAGGGCTTGGTAGGATGCTCAAGAATAGGAGAGAAGCGAACAAAATCCAGGGATTATCCCTAACATATGGGATGGACCCTCAGACCCATCAACAGTTTGTGGATGATAGCATGTTGATGGGCCCCTCCTCGGTTCACAAAGCTAGGGGAATTAAAGAATACTTGAACATATTTCTGGAAGCCAGCGGACTTGAAATTAAAAAAGTGAAATCCCAGACCTACTTCTTCAATACTCCCAGGATCACCAAGAGAAATATCCTTAGGATCTTGGAGTTTTTGGAAGGCAGCCTCCCCTAAAGTCTATGGAAAAATCAACTATCAAACAAGTCTCATGGAAACAACTGGTGGACAAAATAAACAAAAATCTCAGTCTCTGGACTTTTAGAGCCCTCAATTTCCCGAGCAGGTTAATCTTGGTTAAATCGGTTCTTCAGGCTATGCCCATTTATCTCTTCTTAGTGCTGGTAGCTCCAAAATATATCATTAAGAAAATCAGGAATATTCAAAGAAACTTCCTATGGGTAGGAACAAAAGGCAATAGAAAATGGCCTCTTGTGGACTGGAAAACCATTTGTACCTCGAAAGCTATAGGGGGATTGGGGATTAAAGACCCACTTGATAACAATAAAGTGATGATTGCTAATATTTGGTGGAGATGGGTGAATTATGAAGATGAACCATCAGCCAAACTGTGGCATCTGAAATATGCACCCCAATGGCCACAGCAATCCTTGGTTCAATTCAAAGAAAATCTACCCGGCTCTAGCATCTAGAAGACCGCACAAGAAAATAGGGGATTGGTTCAAAAACATAGCTTCTGGGAAGTTTAGAATGGACAACATGCAAGATTTGCAAGTGAAATGTTGAACCATGAACCAGCAATCTCTTGTTGGGAAGACACCCCTCTGTTACACATCTTTCTCCAAAATAATTCCCTGGAAAAGGTGGCGGAGTTCTGGGATAACGGTAATGAAGCCTAGATGGAAGGAGATGGAAGGAAAGAATTTGGTGGCAAGATAAAGCTCCCAGGGAGGATATCGAAGACTTCTTGACAGAGCTCTATGAGAAAAGGATAACCAGGAATGAGTACCCTGATAAGCTGAGATGGGGTTATGCCAATTCAAGAAACTTTAATCCCAAATAATCCCTAGGCCTACTAATAGGATCTCAGAACCTAGTACCAGACACCAAGTGGGGGGGAATTTGGACGGGTGGCTGGTGGCCAAAGGTCTCTGTCTTTTGCTGGTTGGTTATTAAATGCCACATCCTAACCTGGGATAACCTTCAAATCAGGGGATTCCACAGTTTGTCGTGATGCTGCATGTACGAAGAGAATAACGAGTCCATAAACCACCTATTGGACAAATGTAGAGTGGCAAATTCCTTATGGGATAAAGGAGCGTCAATATTCAAGAAAAACCATAGGCACAGGGGGCGACCAAACATCACTATAGCTGAATGGCCTATTAACAGTTTTAAAAACAAAATTGTGAACTTCCTTTGGGAACTCTTGCCAGGTTTCACTCTATGGGAAATATGGAAAACCCGAAACAAACAGACCTTTGAAAACAAATCTAGAAAACAAGAAGAAATATGGAATTCTATAGAAGCACACCTGAAAGAAACCATCTCTCTGCAACTATGGACACATGAGGAATATTCTACTGAAGCAAATCAAAGAATCATACTGTATGATCTAGGGATCGGGGAATTACCTCCCAACAACTCGATCGCTCGAACTCTTCCTGTGCATGTCTCCAACCTGAACTGTTGGCATGCTCCTCTGGCTGGGACTTTCAAGCTCAATGTGGATGGAGTGGCTAAAGGTAACCTAGGGCCCACCGAATATGGTGGAGCTATCAAAAACCCGAAGGGATATATCATCAATTTGTTTTGGAGCTCCATAGGAACAAACACAAACAACATGGTCAAGCTTGAAGGCCTGATCAATGGCTTGAAATGGGCAAGGAAAACAGGTAAAATGCCTCTGGTGGTGGAGGGGGACTCTCAAATCATCATTAACATCAATCGCAGACTTCAATTGGGAGCCTCTACGACCCAAGTTTCAAAGAATTAGGAATGGGAGGGCAAGTTAAGCATCCTCAAGAAAATACTTACAGGAGGGAAAGCCATTCTGCTGTCACATGTTAAATAGGAAGGAAATAAGGTGGCAGATATTAATATTGCACATTGATTTAGGGACTAAACATCAGTCTCATCAAAGATTAATCAACAAATAACTCATAAAATGGTGTAATCGGACTACAGAATGAGTAGCCACTCTATATATTCACACAAAGAATGAGAAATTACATTACAATGTCATGCTACAAGCATGAATGAGAAGCAATTTGAATTCCTAATGAGGTCATTCGAATTGAATGAGTGAGTCTAGCTTAACTGAATGTAAGCCACAGTCAACACTCAAGTTAACCACTGATCAAAACTGTAATTGACTTAACTGAGCCCTAACTGAAGTCGAAGTGCAATAAATGACTAAGTCTCAACTGAAAGAGATCAGACACATGTCATAGCAATCCAACCATCAAGTGCTAGTGCTTCAATGACTCCAATGAACCCTGATGAGGTTAATAGAAGTGTAACTGAACATCAAAAGTGGTTGGAGGCGCCCTTGTTGAATCTAGTTCATTAAATAATCTTTAAATAATCAATTTAATGAAGGGAGGTGCCTTCACTTCCCTATTTAACTGATTGTAACCATCAGTTAGCAATTAGGTGCATTAACATCACTTAGATCACCCCCAGAGTGCTCCAGTTAGCCTCCATGAATGTAGGAGAAGGCTAAGTTAGCCTCCTTGACTGAAGGTAGGCATGGATGTGATCTAGTTGATGACATTTAATGCTCCATTGATGTTAATTAAGCCAATAATACTTAGGATAGTGGTTTAACTAGGAAAAATTGACCAAAATGAATGTGTAAGGTGGTAAATGTCTCCAACACCCCCCCTTAAGCTATACTCAGGAGGAGTTAGAAAACATAAATGCATAAAAATGCTAGGGTCCTAAAAACAAAGGCCATAGGTCACCTTGGACACGCTGAAACTGAAACAATGCTAAAAAAAAAACTAACTGAGGAAAAGAGGGAAAACCCAATGGGAAAAACCCCCCATCAAGATGAACACTGAAAGTAGTCTGAATCACCCTGATGAACTCACCCCCAACAGTGAACGAAGGTAAGTGAAATTTTTTTCTAAAAAGATCTTGGTGAAGATGTCTACAATCTGCTCATCAGTCGGGCAGTATTGCAGAATGATGGTCCTGTCATGCACTAGCTCCCTAATATAGTGCATGTGGATCTCTACATGCTTGGTCCTCCACCTGGTAACTAGATCTGTGGAAATCTTAATATCACTTTTATTTTCACAAAAGAGGATAGTGGAAAAAGTACTACCAAGATCAAACTCTGAAAGAATGCCTTGCAACCAAACTGCTTGGATGCAAGCATTCACCGCTCCTCGATACTCGGCCTTTGCTGAAGATAGTGCTATGGCAGCCTACTTTTTTCTATACCAGAAAATGGGGCCACCACCAAACATGAATACATATCTAGAGGTAGACTTTTGATCAATAGAATCACCCGCCCAATCAGAATCTATGTATCCAACCAGCTCTAGCTCGGAGTCTGCAGCATAGTGAATGCCGTAGGTCTTGGTTCCCTGAATATACTGGAGGATCCTCTTGGCTGACTTCCAATGAATATCATGAGGCTGCTACATGTATCTTGATATAACATTCATGGCATAACAAATATCAGGCTGATAATGTGTCAAGTACAACAAGCTACCAATTAGCTGTCGATAGATAGTGCAGTTAGCTGTCGATAGATAGTGCAGTCCATGGGAGGTGTGTTTTTTCCTTCTTCAAGGCTGATCCCTGAAAGGAAAGGTAACGGTGCAGGCCTATAATTAGCCATGTTAAACTTGACTAACATTTCTGAAATTTATTTGGACTGAGTGACCATAATCCCATCATAATTTTTCTCATTTTCGAGCCCCAAAAATTGTTTTAGGAGCCCCAAATCACTCGTTTCAAAGGCATTGTGGAGAGCAGTTTTGATGGCTGAAATGGAGGCAACTGTGCTACCTGTGATCAGTAAGTAAATACACAGAATGATCAACATATAAAATAATAATAATAATATGACCATCAGACTGCTGTAAATACACATTTGGATCTAATCTACACCTTTGGAATTTTTGCGAGAGAAGGAAGGCATCCATCTTGGAATACCACTCTCTTGGGGCCTGTTTTAACCCGTATAGTGACTTATTTAGCTTGAAAACCAAAGATGGATCAGTGATGTAGCCCTCAGGATGCTTCATGTATATCTCATCATGAATATCTCCATATAAAAATTCTGACTTAACATCCATATGATGCACTTCCCAGTGCTTAGATGCTGAAATTGCCAAAACTAGGCGGATGGAGTCCATTTTTGCAACCGGTGCAAAGGTCTCATGGTAGTCCACACCTTGGACCTGAGAGAAACCTTTTGCCACCAGAATTTCCTTATATTTGTATATTCCTCCATCAGTAGCAACATTGGTCCGAAAAATCCACTTGCATTGAACCAATTTCCTTCCCCGAGGAAGAGAAACTAGCTCCCAAGTAGTGTTTTTCTAAAGAGAATTCATCTCTTCATCCATGGCAACTTGCCATATTGGATCCTTCCAAACATGGTAGTAGGATTTTGGGTCTGAAATAATCATCAAATATCAATTTTTGGACAGCAAATTATCAAGACAAGAGAGCACAATACCTGCTCTTTAGAAATCAGACCGGGTTCTCCTTGGATCATCCGGATTTCCAATGTTATCTCCTGTGGAGGAGAGTGTCTGTCAGGCCCATGTAGGAAGATGATTATGTACTTCAAGTTATGATTCAGAATATAATGTTTGTTGCACACTGATATCAGAAATCGGAGGATCCAAATCAGGGTCATCACCCCCCAATTTCATCATCCAAATATTCAGTATAATAGGAAGGAAATTCAGCAGTTTTCTCCTTCACTAGTTCCACCTCCTAAAGAGGCTCATCGAACTTGACACTTCTCTCGATGATGATATATTTTGTTTTGATATCCAGCAGCTTGAATCCTTTTGATTCATCAGGATACCCAATGAACATACATTCTATGTTTTGAAGTTGCAAAGCCCTTCTTTTATCAAGCAGAATCCGAGCCCATGCAATGGACCCAAACACCTGCAGGTTCAACACATCCGGCTTGTGTCTGAAGTATGCTTAGAAAGGGGTATTCCATTTCATGGATAAGTGTGGCACCCTATTATAAATGTATGCTGCAGAATGCATGGATTCAGCCCACAAATTTTCAGCAAGCTTCTTTGATTCCAACATACAGGTGGTCATCTCCTTGAGAGATCGATTCTTCCTTTTCGGTACTCCGTTCTGCTAGGGAGTGTAGGGAATTGAATGTTGGATTTGAATACCAATTTGGTAGCATATGTGTAGAAAATCATCACTGACATACTCCCCTCCATTATCAGATCTCAAGATCTTGATCTTAATACCAGAGGCATTCTCGATCAAGGCCTTCAATTCAGAAAACTTTTCACATACTTCAGACTTCTTTTTGAGAAAGAAGACCCATGTGTACCTTGAAAAATAATCAATAAAAGTAAGAAGATACCTTGATCCATTCATGGATGTGACAGGAATCAGACCGCTGATATTAGAATGTATCATCCCTAATATGCATGTAGCTCGGTTTGCCTTCCCCCGATCGAACTTGTGCTCAAGGTTTTTTCCAATCACATAGCCCTTGCAATTTCCGGTGGTTGCCTTGATGACTGGGAGGCCTTCAACCATGGAGTTTTTCTGTAATTTCTAAAAATATTTGAAATTAAGATGGCAAAACATTTCATTCCATAGCCTACTAACCTCATTTCCATGATTTAGCATAGCGGTGGGCTTTGCATCCGGCACAAAGTGGGAGAACTCATAGGCTCTTGCATGATGGTTTGCAAGACCTTTAGCAATGAGTTTCCCAGATGCAAGATTTGTTATCTCAACATCATTTGGGTTGAAAGAAACTCCATTAGCCACTCCAGTATGTGTCATCTAATAGACACTAAGGATATTTGATGCCAGAGATGGTACATACAAAACATTTGAAAAAAATCCATTTTCAAGATCAACAGTACCTTGTCCTTCTGAAATGATGGTGGAGTCATCTCCCATGAGGATGGGGATGGATTTTCCGGTATCCAAGGATGAAAAGGAGTCTCTTTCAGCCATCATGTGGTTTGAAGCTCTAGAATCAATCAAGAGTTCTGTGGACATCAAAGTGCTTGCCATGAGGGCATGACCTTTTTCATGCTGTGGTTCCCGATCTTGTTGATCTCTCCTCTGAAATATTTCCAGAAGATTGATGTGATTTCTCTCAAGGAGAGAGGTAGCTTCATCAAGATTCTTCTTAATGCAAGAATTTTCAGGGTGGAATCCCTTCCCGCAATATGAACACTTGACTTCTTCCTTGCCATGGTGCCCTTTTCCTTTGTTCTTCATTGAGCCGGAAGACTCATCATGCTGTTGGTTTTCAACTCTTGGCTTAGGAGCATCAAATTTAGTTTTGGGGTTCTTCTACTAATTTCCTTTACCCTTCAGATCTTTGGGCCCCAAGACATGGAGGGATTGATCATGGGAAGATCTAATGATCCCCATCTGGACAAATTTGTCATGTTCACTTGTTAGGGACTCAATGAAGGCATTGAGTTTAGGAATCTTCCATCCAGGGGTTGTGATCTTCCCCGCACGGAATGTAGAAACAAAAAATGAATAATCAGCCCCAAGTTTGGAGAGTATGGCAAGGATGAGCTGATCACCTGCCTTCTCCACTTTGCATTGCTTCAAGAGTAAAACAGTGTGCTTGAACCTTGTGAAAAAGTCATTCAGAGTCTCTAAATTGGAGGGCTGGAGAGACATTAATTCATTTTCGAGATGGTAAACTCTTAAGTCATCTTTCTTTCCATATAGAGTTTCCAATTTGTCCTGTATTTATTTTGGAGTCTTCAATCCCGCAAGATGGAAAAGAAGATCCCGGGAAATAGAGATGCACAAGAAACGGAATGCTTCATCCTTCTTGTTCAAAAATCTTGATTTTTCTATGGCAGAACTAGGCTCATCTTCAGTGTCCATGGTGACTCTATAGAGTCCTCTGGAGTGCAGCTGAATCTCCATGTCACCTTTCCATGAGTGGAAATTGTATGGATTCAAAAGATCTACTAAGGAGGCCATCTGGATCTGCTGGAGCAAATGCTTCACCTGTAGAAAACCTAAAAATCACAACAGAAAGGGCAATGTAAGGTCAGATAGCCTACACATTTTAGGATTTCATCACACCTAGCATAGTCAATCGAGCAAGCTTGATCAACAAGTTCTTTACTTGGGGTATTAAGTGGTAAGCCTTGGCTTCTAGTGCAGTGCTATATTTTTAAGCTATTGCTCAATTTTCATGCAGAAATCTGTCAAAAATCTTGTTTTTGAGAGATAGAGCTTCATCCCGCCATGATCTCTGATACCATATTAATATTGCACATTGATCTAAGGACTAAACATTAGTATCATCAAAGATTAATCAACAAATAACTCATGAAATGGTGTAATCAGACTACAGAATGAGTAGCCGCTCTATATATTCACACAAAGAATGAGAAATTACATTACAATGTCATGCTACAAGCATGGATGAGAAGCAATTCGAATTCATAAGGAGGACATTCGAATTGAATGAGTGAGTCTAGCTTAACTAAATGTAAGCCACAGTCAACACTCAAGTTAACCACTGATCAAAAACCTAACTGACTCAACTGAGCCCTAACTAAAGTCGGAGTGCAATAAATGACTAAGTATCAACTAAAAGAGATCAGACACATGTCATAGCAAGCCAACCATCAAGTACTAGCACTTCAATGACTCCAATAAACCCCGATGAGGCTAACTGAAGTGTAACTGAACATTAGAAGTGGTTGGAGGTGCCACTGTTGACTCTAGTTCATTAAATAATCATTAAATAATCAATTTAATGAAGGGAGGTGCCTTCACTGCCCTGTTTAACTAATTGTAACCATCAGTTAGCATTTAGGTGCATTAATATCACTCAGATCACCCCCGGAGTGCTCCAGTTAGCCTCCCCAAATGTAGGAGAAGGCTAAGTTAGCCTCCTTGACTGAAGGTAGGCATGGATGTGCTCTAGATGATGACATTTAATGCTCCATTGATGTTAATTAACCCAATAATACTTAGGATAGTGGTTTAACTAGGCCAAATTGACCAAAATGAGTGTGTAAGGTGGTAAATGTCTCCAATAGTGGATGCCATGGCGAATGTAGGGGTGGAAAGTAACCAGTCTTTCCATGTAGGGGAAGACAAGGGTGGCATAAAATCCCAACAAATCTGGAATCGATGCTCAAATTTGGTGGAAGACGATGCGGCGGGTGGTGGCAACACATACCACATGTTGCATGCGAACAACAGCTGGCTCAGGAAATTTGAGGGAAGGCAAACAGATGGTGTGCCGATAACAGGGAGAGGGCACACGAATTTCTTGTTAGAAAACACGGCAAGCTGGGAAAGTTTTCAACTGCCTGGTGTGATGAGCCCAAACACACGGTAATGCATGCCTTAACACGCGCCTCGATACGGCTCACGTGGATGCTTCACAAGGTTGTTTCAAGTCAGGCTTGGGGGCTTGAATTTATAACAGATGCCAGGGACACCTTGATGCCCGATCCATGGGAAGTGAGGAAGGAAGGATGAGCAGGTACTATGCTCATGTCTAAAGTGGATAGATCATTAAATTTGGCAAAGGCCTATATCCTTTGGCACCCTGCGAATCCTAAGGTGGCAAATCAGTTGCTTAAAGTGAGAGATCTGCTCGAGTGTGGGGAGAGGTAGAGAATAATGGCTAGCACATGGATAATTAAGGGAGATGGTTGCGATAGGGAGATTTCGACCATGGATGGCCCTATTTATATGGATTCGAAGGAGTCCAAGGCCTTATTCAAGGATTTGTTCACACTCCTGCTTATGCCCACTAGCCGCCTATGTTTCTTCATCATGCCACAGTTATGAAGGGCCCGTACCATAGTGAGAGGCCCCAACTGGGGTGTTAACCCTAGTGAAGTAGATGAACCATTTCCCTCGGGTAGAGGAATTATGACCGTTCCTCCTTTCAATTGGGGTGACCAATACATGGCGAAAACACCCATGGCCATTGAGGCATTCATAGCCATCATGGAAATCGATCTCCTCTAGGATTTTGAGGCTATGATGGGATTCCCACTACTTCCCAACCCCTTTTGGACGATGTGTATTCTGCTGACCAGAGATATACAAGCTAAAATCGAGATTTCCTAGGGCATTCGCGATACTTTGGAATCAATTCGTCGAGGGCAGCAAAAGAGTGCACTGGGTTTTTGACTCCTGGAATAGATAGCCCAAAACCTGCTGGTCATCCCTGGTTCTAACACCACCAACCTAGGGAGCACACCGGTGAACTCTCCAACAAACGTCATGCCGACCCCCCCGGAAGGGTCTTTTCCAAGCCCCCCTAGCAATGCTGGAAGCTAAGGGGAGACACACTGGTGGGATTTTGGGTCTTTGTGATTTTCTGAGAAGTTCAGCTCGATGCCTGTGTCAAGGCAATTTTTCATTAGTGAGTTTTATGGAAATTGTCTATTAGGCTCTCGGGTTTATAATGTTATAGGTCTATGCTATGTTTCGGGCAATCTTCCATGGAAAGCTTCTGCTTCAAAGTTGTAAGGAACCATTTTTGGGCTTATGAGTCAAAGATGTAAGGAACCTTTTTTGTTTTTGTCAGTCAGGACAAGCATTTTCAAGCCTGGTCTCTTTTGCTGAAGGTCAAGCTCCAACGACCTCATGTATAGTCCTTCTATGTAACTTTTTTGTATCATAATAGATATTTCCAACTTACTCAAAAAAAAAAGTGTAGCTTATTTCTTATATCAATAGTAAGAATTTGAAGAGCAATAACTTCTTCTTCATAACATGATAATCTCATACCAGGAGGTAGGAAATTTCTACTATAATCCGTTGAAAGTATATTATCATCTAGAAAGTCAGCAAACTGATATCAAGAATCAACACAAGCGTCATTTATATCCTTGTTCATATGAAAATCTAAAAATGATGAAGAAAATTGTCTTAAATATGAATGATACCTACATTCTTCTTCCTGTTCATAAACTTGTATATCTTCAACATGAGCCTAATCTCGAAGCATTTTGCAAGCTCGGATGTTCTCCTCCACTCCTTTTGCATCCTCAAACAATTGTCTTAAAGATGATGATTTCCTTTCTAACAGGAAAAAGATAAGATCTGAATGTTGAGACATAACATAATATACCATAGCAAGTTTTTCCAAAGGTCTGATCTCCGTAGCCATACTCATATAAAAACTTTGAAACCTCCAATTAAATTTAGTAATTAGCTCATTATTTTCCCTTTCGAAACTATAAATTCGGAAAGAAATTGATCATAAGATTTATTCTTACCCCAATACTTCAAAAATACATCATGTAACTCTTCCCACAATCCAATTGAATCAGCTATGAAATTTTAGAACTAGAACCCAACATCTCTAGAAAGGATTTTGAAAATAACCTCATAACAACATCCTCATGCTTGATTTCAAAATTATCAATGAAATTATGAAAATATCCTAAATGCTTCTCTGTTGTGATATGGTAGTTTTGAGTAAAATGGGGAAGATATTCAACAACGTAGGAAGGGTAAGGATGTAAGAGAGATGGCAGCCTAAGAGGTTTAAACATCTTCTGTTTGAGTCTAGACTGAAAATCTGTGAGTTGAAAATGAGGCTCAACAAGTTGTTCGCAAGTTTCGGCAGTGATATTAGAAGGTAATGAATCAGCTTTATTCTCTACAAGATGACCAGAATAATCAAGTTCAAGAGATATGGGTATATGTATATCATGTTGCACATGTATTTCAAATGAAGGAATAGGATCAACATCAATGAAACAAGAAGAATGCAGACTTTCTTCTTCCAAACAGGGATATGTACCTAAAGGTTTATGGTCATTGGAATAGACAAAACAAAAAATAATTCTTTTGACATGTAATGGGAAAGATAGGAAAGAACTGATGAATGAGAACAAAACCTCATGGAGGAAAGTAACAAGCTGATACCTAGTCTTTCCATTTGGCTTGTTCATTTTTTTGTCAACAAAATTCTCCTTGTAGTGGAATCTTTAATCGTGGAGTTTCCAGGTAGATGATTGCAGTCTATCCCTATGTCCTTCTCTTCTCTTCCATCAAGAGTCAGATCTGTGTCATTGTGCTTCTTCCCGGGGAAGATAATCTTGATTTTTGTCCCCGACAATGGTGCCAAAGATGTTTGTGCTAGAAATTGTTCCTAGACTACCAAAGAAACAAGCTAGAACAATCTCAAAAAATAAAAGTAAAATGCAATTAGGTTTAATTGGTTTTGGTTTGAAAATTCATCAACAACAGGGTAAATACTTATCAAGCTAAAACACGCACTAAATCACGCAAAAATAACGGACTGAGATGAATAATATATGAAATATAAACCAGGAACAGTATAAGCATGGGACTGAATTTCACCCACAACCTACAAGCATTTCATGAATAAAAACATCAAACAGGAAATGAAGTTGTACATTGAGTGACCAAACAGATCAGAAATGAAACCAGCAAATAAGATAATAATGGCTTATAAATTTGTATACATCATAATCAGTCTTTCAAAATTACATAAGAGTTTTGAGTCTTAACTTTATACATAGTAGCTCTAAAGCCTCCCCTTGCACAAAATTCAAACCCAATTCCACTAAATTTTAGTCCTTTTATCATTTACAAACTAGAGAAGTTCTATAACTGTCTTTTATCTCTATTCTGAGACAGTTACAATAATTAATTACAAACTAAGTTCAAATGCCTAAAGACTAATTAACAGAAAAAAGCAAATCGGATTTGAGGAAATTTGGCGAATTTATGAAAATTTGAGTCTCAAAGAGTCCTCCATATCTCTCAATCCAGGATACCTGTGTACAAAATGAGAGACATTTTTACAAAGGAGTCTATTATGAACAAAAACCTCTCTTGGTTCTTAAAAATTCCCTTTCAATTGATTGGAATACATGATGTACATTTGTGACTAAAACATGAAACTATTAAATAATTCAAACCCTGAAAAATAGGCCACAAAGATGAATTTGACTCTCTCAAACGGTAATAGCTGTTGAAAAACTGAGAGAGGTTTTTGTGCATTAGTCTGTTTTGGACAAAAACCTCTTTTGGTTTTCCAGAATTCGTTTCCATCACTTTGTACTCAGCTCCCAATGATAATGACAAAAACAGAAAAACAGAGCCGCTACAGGAATCTTTTTTTGAATATTTTTTGAACAATGACTCAAAAAGGAGGGTTAGATCATAAATATAAAGCTTAGAAGATATAGAATGTAATATTTTTCAGACTTTAAATATATATAACCCGAAATAATCCAAAAGAAAACTTTAAAATAAATAAAAGGAAACAAATCAAAACCATTATAATCATAAAATCAAACAAAAAGTATTTATCACTATGAAACTTCAAAACCAAACCACAAATGAAGAGTAATAGGAAATCAATCTTTGAAAAATAGCACACATAGACTAGGAACAATATTTAGTCTTAACACACCCCATGTGCATCCATAATGTATCACAAGTGTTGAATTCTCTCCATGGAAAATGAACATTTCTCCAAATTGGCATATAATTTGTGTTGGCGCAAGGTACTAAGGATCTATTGACTATGCTACAAGTGTTTCACCCAAGTTCTATTGAAGATAAGGATATCGTTGAGATATACGACCACAAAAGAGCTTGTGAATGGCAACAATATATTATTCATGATCATCATAAATCTTGATGGTGCATTAGTCAAGATGAAAGGCATGACCAACCACTCAAAAAGGAAATTCTTAAACTTAAAGGTTTTCTTCCATACATCATCCTGCCCAATCATGACCTAGTGATAACCTAACTTCAAATCAATATTTCTAAATAACTTGGCACCCTTGAGCTAAGAAACAAGATCATCAATTTGGGGGATTGCGTATCAATTCTTCATAGTGATTTTGTTCAAGGATCTATAATCAATATAGAGTCACCATGTCCCATCCTTCTTATGAACCAACACAATTGGGATCCAATAAGGTGAGGAGCTCGGTCGAATGTGGCCTTTTAGGATGAGATCTTGAATTTGACACTTTATTTCCTCATTCTACAAAAGAGAGAATATATATATTGGGCCATTAGGTAAATGCGCACCATGTATCAAATCAATTGAATATTGAAATTCATAGTTTATAGGAACCCCTATATGGAAGACAAAGATATCTTTGTATTCTTCTACCAATATTGTACACCTATTTCTTTTGTTTATAGAGACACTATGTTGAGCCCATGGAGGTTGCAGTGACCTTCCATCCACCTTCTGAATGAATCATGAAGAGGAAAAATTTCCAATTCTGAGAGATGACCTTCTGGCATTTTTTTGTTGAGATCAAGGAAAGTGCAATAGTAGGGACTACCTCAAGTATCTTGTAGATTTGTCAGTCAACAATGAAGCTACAAGGCATTGACTCATAAATAACATGATGTTTCGACATATATGTTTATTTTAAAATAACATCACAAACTTCAAGTGGGGAAAGATGACATAGTACCTCATCTTTAAATGGTTTGATGTCGTAGGATAGGCAACATTGTTGACTGACACAAATGTCTCATCCTTGGATCAACCAACCAAGGGTGTATGGTTGATGTTGTGGAATCGTTGGAAGATTCAATCTCAATTTCTTCTAGATACAATTGTCAACAATGAAATGTAGTGGATCTTTCTTCACCCATAGTTTTGAATGGAAGAATCCCTCACTTTCCTCTACATCCCCCAACTCTTCTGGTTGCATCTTTGCAATTGAGATGGTGGTATTAGGTTATGTGTCAATTATCCACTTTCCCTTTTCTTTCTCTAAATCAAAGTCTGATCCAGAGTCTAGCTCTGAGGATTTAATCTCATCCAACAATGATTGTTTTGAGTGGCATTCATCAGTGTTGTTCTAAGTTATTTTGTTGAACTCACACCACTTTTCAGTGTCCTTCGATTTCTTGTTACCCTTCTTTACTTGTGGATTGGCCTGGTTGTCATGATTTTGGTCATCTTTTCTCTATCCTTTGTTTTGTGATTTAGGGACTCCTTTACCAAGATTCTAGTGTACTTGATTTGCAAATTCAAACTCCCACTTATTATTTTACTTAAAAATTTTCTCGATCTTTACATCATACCAAAAAGAATCTCCTAGTGAGTAGATGTCTAGGAAATCCATCTTTTTCTAGATGTACCTGTTGATGTATTTGTAACTTCGGAATGTATTCACTTGGATATTGTACCCCGATGTTTATTCTGGGAAGTATCTGTAGTATAATTGAGTCATGTCATGCCCCGATGTTTCGATAGGGAGATTCAATAATGTAAACAAGTCATGTAAAGTCATTGAGGTTAACCCTCCATTGTAAGTCGAGGCAATAGTCCCAACATTTGTGTCAAGGTTAACCTTCCTTTTTTATCAGAGGGCAAAGTCCCCACAGTTGTGGAGCACTAGGGTTATTAGACTCTCCTAGAGATGTCGGCTCTAGTAAGTAATTGTTAAGTGGGGCCAACATGTTAAAGTGGACATTAAGTGAACGAAAGAATATAAATAAAGAGTGAGCCTCTCTATTTATCACACACACACACACTCACTGGGGCGCATGAGTGAGAGAGGAGAAGCTCTCTCAAGTGTGAGAGAGAGAACAAGTTGTGGAGATCATATTTTCTATTTTCAGGTTTTACTGCTGCTATTGGTGCTCATTCTATCTTTGAGAAAGTTGTGGGGTTTTCTCCTTTATGGTTTCCTTGAGGAAAATTCTTTGTGTATCTTGTCTCTTGTGTTTATTACTATGCATGTTATTCTCTCATATAAGATCCTAAGATAATGCTAGCTTGAATGATAAAAATCTAACATGGTATCAGAGCTAACCTGAGAAGAAGACATTGTGCAGCTGCAAAAGCTAGGGCTTCTTAATTTTTGGGTCTCTCTACACAATCCATCAACAAAAGTATGCTACACTGACTCTCCATTGAAGGGCGCATCTTTCTGTCGAAGCAAAATTCAATTCCGAACATTTTCAGTTTTTGGTGCGGGAAATTAGGGCTTCTTACAGAAGAGGAATTTTTGAGTGAGCCCATAATAGGATTTCTCTCCTCATAAAAATCAAATTTTAGAGACCTGGGTCGATATTTTGGTTGGGTATAACTCTAGGAAAGTCAAACACTAGTTTGACCCCGGGCTAAAACAACCCTAAAATACTAAAACTGATAAGTTTTGGTTTCGCTATATCTCGGTCTTAGAGAAGGGTTAGGAGCTGAAACTTTCACAAGACATATAAATTCCTGATTTACATTGTTTCCAAAGTTCAGCCTCAGATTTTCTATATTCTAGGAGATATGATCCCTCCAAGTTAGGGTTTCAACCTCTTCCAAGATTCATCCCTAAACAGGACACCTGGGGAAAATTGCTATATCTTGAGCTACAAAGGTCCAAATGAAATTTATGAAGATGTTCCAGAAAGGGCATATAATGTACTTTTTGTGGTCCTATTTTTAGACCCAGAAGAGGAAACAGTGACACATGGCAGTCTGTACAACTTCGCTATGTTGAACAATACTGAAACATGGCACCTTGATAAAATGCTCATAAGTCCCAATTGGTAAAACCAATTCTAATGAAACCTATGGTGTTGAAACAGGGATAGGAGAGGATACCTCAATATGAATTTTTAGACACACAGGAGAAGTAATTTCAGAGATACCACAAAAACAGTATCAAGCATTTCTACAGAAGAAATTGGAAAACTAGGGCTTCCTGTTCTGAGAGATTCCCTCCACTATTTTCATAAAAGGAGTACATTGGACAGCTTTCCTTAAAGAGGTCTATCTTTATATCCAATCATATCTGAAAGATTCCAATTTTTGAAAATTAGGGTTTCTCTAACAAACCCTAGATCAGCCAGCTCTGGAACCAAGACGGACACCTCAAATCGGTAAGATCTAATCTTTTGCTATTTTCATTTGAGGTTCTCATTTCAAAGTGATCTATCACATCAGCTTGATGATAAGCTTGGTGAAGTTGACAAATTCCAAGCATGGAAGTATATGATCTCTCTGAAGAAAATGAATTGGATACCTACATAAGTAGAGAGGTTCCAGTTCCAGAGGGTGATGAGGCTCAAAGCCTTACACAAGAAGAACTTGGTCAAGGCCAAGAACATCATTGTTGATTCAATCATGGATCAACTTGTACCACAAGTGTCTTCCCTAAATACACCAAAGATGTTTGATTCCTTGACCAAGTTATTTGAAGGGGAGAACATAAATCAGAATATGACCTTAAAAAACCAGTTGAAGAATGTGAAGATCCAGAATACAAAGACCATACAGTCATACTTTACAAGGGTCTCGCAAATCAAAGATCAACTTGTAGAAATAGAAGAAGAAGCGGAGAATGAATAAGTGCTGATAACCACCTTGAATGGCCTCCCAGGATCATGGATTCATTCATTTGAGGAATGTGTGCTAGAAGGAAGTGATTACTTTCAGTAGACTCTGCGAAGAAGAAGAAGCTCGACTCATAATAAGAGAAGAGAAGATGGGAACAACTGAAGATCAAGCTCTCACCATCCAAAGAAGATCCCTCAAGCGATGAGGAATATGAA
>LPNX011092524.1:44045-94298 GCA_001517045.1 Pseudotsuga menziesii | reverse complement strand
ACCAACGTCGATACAGCGACGAGTAAGCGTCGATACAGCGACGGCAAGTTCATTTTGCTTCCGATTTCACACCAAAAAGTATGAAACGTGGAAAACCTCCATGGAAAAACCTGCGCTTTTGTATTAGTGGAGGACGGTGTTATTCCAAGGGGGAGGGGAATGTAACACCCTGGTTTTGACCACGTTTGCATGATGTATATAATGTAATTAATCGTGGTGAGGAGATAAAGGCAAAAGCCCCACCATCGATTTGGTTGTGTATGTTTCGGCAATGGGGATAGTTGCCAATGGTATATCATGCTATCCGGCACATTATAGTTTGGCATCATGTAAATACGCACATCAAATAAAATAAACCCACAACCAGCTATGGCAGTGCAACGTTAAAATGAAAAGGGCATGATTCCAAAGGATAAGGGGGTGGGGGATGTCAAACCTTGGTCTATGTGGGGGAAATCCATGTGTTACCACCTTGTTTGATTTGCCATCTTCCCTTGTCTCATCCAACCTCTTTAATGTTTTGTGGAGTAGTTGAGGTAGTTATTGCTGAGTAGTGGTGGCTGTGGCAGGACTATTAGTCCTTGCCCACGTGCCCACTCCACCAGCAGACTCTCCTCTTCACGTCGTGTGGGGCAAAAGAACCATTCACTCCACTCCCTCCACTGCTAAGGAATTCTTGCCGTTGTCTATTCATCCTCACGTAGGAGCAGAAGTCTTGCTGATTTCTCACGCAGAGATGGTTCGGCTTCCTCACGTGCACCATTTGGGGGATTCTTCATCGACTGATCACCCTCACACAAAGAGTTGTTCTCTCTCCCCTTCTTATGCACAATATTTCTGCGTTGGTTTTCCTCATGCAGGGAACGGGTGAAATCGTGGTTGTCACTCAGGATTTTTGGGTGCAGGAGCCATTCACGCTCGGGACTGTGCACCTGTGTGTTCCATACAGGTGTCGATGGTATGTGTATGTCTCCTTGTCGATTGTGGCTGTGTATGCTGTCTACTGTGGTCTGCGTTTGGGTTTTCCCATGTCTATGCTGGGATTTTTCCCTCTCCTCTGTTTTGGGACTGTGGATTGTTTCCATCATTCATTGTGAGGTTGTGGCTATTGATGTACCCTGGTTTTTGGGTTGCTATTGAGTTGTTTTGGCCACACTAGGGCCAAGAACAACTCTGATTTGTCTTGAGGACTTGAGCTGTTTCACCTGTTGGTTGGGATTGGCACCTGGTTGTCTTTGCCTTCTTCACAGAGCTGTGAAGGGATTGTTTTGCTGCAGTATGTAGAGGTTGGTCTTCGGACTGTAGAGAGTGGGATTAGAGGTTGTGAATGCATGAGAAGACTGGTGTTGAGTCCACCAGCTTGGCATTTATCCTGTCCTAGCTCCTTGATGACTTGGTAGGACCCTGCTGTGTGGGTTTGGCTGATTGGAAAACCTTGGCTATGTGTAAGCCTGCATTGACCCTTATTCCTTGAGGAATCATGCCCAGCTCGGGGGTGGCAGTGTTGCTGAGAGATTGATGAGCAGGCTGGCTTATGGTTGGGTGGAACATTGCAGCGACGTAGCTGGTTGCGGGAGAGTTCTTCATTAAAATATAAGTATTCATGACTATTTTATCTCTGCAATTATATCTATTGTTCCATGAATTATGATGAACATGTTAAATGCTGGAATGTGTGTGTTGCTTCCGCTGAATGTTGAGTAACTGTGTATCCTTGTATGTTTTATGCATCTTGTATGATGGATTATGCATCTTGGTA
The DNA here is from genome assembly GCA_001517045.1 of Pseudotsuga menziesii. Lineage (NCBI taxonomy): Eukaryota > Viridiplantae > Streptophyta > Pinopsida > Pinales > Pinaceae > Pseudotsuga > Pseudotsuga menziesii. The sequence continues at coordinate 92,539 of LPNX011092524.1, read as the reverse complement.
TGTGTTATGTTTAATCTTTTTATATCAGCATTTATCCCTGTTCATGTTCATGGGGCTGTTTGTCCGTTTGTGTGGTGTGGGTAGCGTCCTCTTCGTCGGTCGGAGGGTCAGGGACACTACATAGATTTTTTCGGTAAGACATGTGTGTATATGAAATATAAAAAGGATTTGGGATGGCAAACCGAGGGACTGTCAACTCATAGAAGGGATCCCCCATTCCTCCTTAACGAAGGAATACTGACTCGAAAAATGGATAAGTGTTCTCTGACCCTAGCTAAGAATATGCATGTCAAATTGTGAAATTCAATATGCAGAGCATGTTTCGATTTTATTTCCATTATAGAAAATTGCTTAAGTATGAATAGGGCCTACATGGTTCACATCGGAAAGGGGTGCACACTTTCCCGATGTCAGATCATGAAAGCGTTTTCAATATTGATTACACCCTAGGGGGCGGACACACTCCTGGTGTCTCAATACTTGATAGTGAATGATATGAAATATGATTCCAGTTTTAGAACAATAACTCTAATGAGTTGCTTATATTGCATGTGTTGTCAGGATAAACATATGTAGTCTGGTGTTACACACTAAATGGACTATGGCTTGGGCTCATCCTACCTCCTACTGAAGAGCACAGAGAAGGAGACATTCCCGAGGGACTGGAGAGCAGAGAAGGGGGTGGTTTCTTGTGTTGTATGGGGTAGTGGAATTGAAACCTAGAAACTGTAATGATAAAGTTCCCTTCCTAGTTGGAATAAAGATGTACTGGAAGGAGATGTTGGGATATTATATGCCTAGGGATCCATAGTAGATCTTGGACCTGGAAATGGTCATTTATTGTTGATGGCCTGATAAACACAATTGCATTGGCTTGGATGATTGGTTGTTGATATAAGTGCATTGTTGATATAAGTGCATTATTGATATAAGTGCAGGTGATTTGTTGACAGTCTGATAAACCAAACTGAATGTTGGCTTGACTATGTAATTATTTGATGTTATGGAAATTGTGGAAACGTTACAGTGTTGGCTTGACTACTTATAGTCTGATAAACCCAACTATTAGCTGGCTTGGATGAGTAGCCTGATAAACCCAGCAGTGTATTGGCTTAATTGGCTGCATCCTGATAAACCCAATTATATATTGGCTTGGCTGGACGGTCTGATAAACCGAACTATAGGTTGGCTTGACTGTGCCTGATATATATAAAAGGATGTTGTGAAGTAGCTTGTGTGCTGACCTAACATCCAAGTCTATAAGCGATCCCAAGGCTTGCAAGGCGAAGCAGGATCTTGTGGACCAAAGAGAAAACACACAATACAGATAAGTATTGGATTATTTTACAATTTCTTGCTTATGAATATACATGTGTATATTATTTGGTTATGGTGTTTTAAGCTCTCGTTTAAAAAAAAAAAAAAACTGAAAAGAATAAACTAAACATTTGAATTTATTCAATGTTTGAATATAGGTATCGCTGGAAGCGAGGACTATGAAAGCATCCTAGGGGTGCATGTGGACATGTGACTATCCTGAAGAGCTTGGAATGAGTAGTGATGAAAAAGGTGCTAGTGATACTGTGAAGTTCCTAGCAGCTGAGACAAAACATGTGGGGAGGCTCCATGGTTGAGAGGTCTGAAATAGATTGGAGACACTAAGTCTCATGACCAAGAGGGATTGGTCCAGCATTCACGGTGAACTGAAAGAGGCTGAGAGCATGAAAACCACAGTGGTGGTGTGGGTTCCAGGATGGAACAAGACAAAGAGGGGAAAAACTCTTGCTGCTCTCTCTTTCCTTTTTTATTATACTTATGCATTGTGAAAAAAAAAGATTGTTGAATGCATGTATGGATGAAAACAGAATGTGTCTATTTGCTTAAAATAATTATTAATGCTAGAATAGTTAATTCCCTACCAAAGAATGGACATGAATGAGCTCATGTGCCTGCTGGGAAGGCATGAAAAATATGAAAGTCTCCTTGATGAGACTTAGACTGTCATGCCAATTGGGAAATTCATTGACTGGTTTTTATATTATGCTTGGTCTGACAAAATTTCAATGATGCATTTCACAGGTGAGAAAAGTGAAATCAAGTGATGCACATTGATCATGGCAGCCGACCAAAAGATGTTGGATTTGACTGGAAGTCTCCTTCAAACAATTTCCAATCCCCAAGAAAATATTGGAGAGATACTCAAGATACAGAAAAGTTCCTAGATTTGGGGATGAGCAGAAAGCTGAGAACCAACAAGAGAAACTCGTGGAAGCTAAGGAGCTTGGTCCTGAAAGTTCAAGTAAATAATTGAATGTGGGACAGATCTGCAAAATTTCAAAATTTTGATGTGCAAATGGTATATGCATTCTTATGTATTGGAACACCGAGGATGGTGTTATTCCAAGCGGGGGGGATTGTAATATCCCCGGTTCTAACCCCGGTTGCATTAAAAGATACATGATGTATATGTTTTAATTAATCATGGTGTGGAGATAAAGGCAAAAGCCCCACCATAGATTTGGTTGTGTTATGTTTCGGCAATTGGGATCGTTGTTTATGGTATATCGTGCTATCCGGCACATGATAGTTTTGCATCATGTAAATATGCACATTAATTAAAATAAACCTACAGCCAGCTACAACGGTGCAACCTTAAATGAAAAGGGCATGATTTCCTAAGGTTAAGGGCGGGGAAATGTTAAACCATGAGCCTATGGGGAAAAGCCATGTGCCAGCCATTAAAATCCCTGATGTTAGTTGGGAAGTTAATGCTAGGTAGTGGTGGTGGCAGGTTTTCCCCCACGCACTCTCCACCAGCTGGTTCAGTCACCTGCATGGGTTGGGAGTGGTTTCCTCATGCGCTGCTTGGTATCCCAACCGTTTTTGTTCTGTCCACTCTCCCAATCGCTAGCCATTCATTTTCCTCACGTCGAGATGAGTTAAAAGGATCCATGATTGATTTATTGGGGGTTGGTTCTCCCTTCTCTCACATATTGTTGGTCTATGGATCAGTTCTTCCTCTGATCTTGGCAGAGAATCATTTTCCCTTTCTCCATTTCTGAGACTGTGAGATGTTTTTCGGTGGTTTTCCTTTGTGGGATGTTTCCCTCCTATTCACACAGAGAATATGTGTTTACTCCACCATTTCCAACTATGAAAATGTGTCGTGGCTTCATCATTGAGTAAGGACCATTGTTTTCCAACGTTGTTGGCTGTATCTGGACTATATAATGTCATGTTACTTCATCGGGAACTGGGGCTATTGTTCTTTCCCTGATTTTGTGGTTGCTGTTCTTTTGCCCACGTTGTTCAGTTGATGTGGTCTCATGTGCATTCTTGAGCTATTGTAGGTTGTTGTTGAGTCAGTTTGGCCATGATAGGGCCAAGAATGACTCAGGGATCGATTTTCCCCTGTCCCAACCGTGAATAGCTTGGTTTTGCTGCATGCATGCAGTGGTTGGTCTTCGGACTTTATGGAGTGCGATTGAAGGTTGGGTATGCTTGAGAAACCTGGGTTTGGGGAGCCACACAGATAGAGTTAGATGGCTGGCTTTCTTCTCCACAACCCTGGAAGAGCACTGGAAAGGGAAGTCAGGGCCTGAGGGACTGTGAAGCAGAGAAGGGACTGATTCCTAGTGTCGGGTGTGTGTGTGTGTATTATAGGTTAGGATATCTCTCATGTAGGCATCCTTAGCTCTTCCATGAGCTCACTAGCTTAGCATTTAGCTTCTCCCAGCTCCTTGATAGCCTGATAAGCCCTACTATGTGGGCTTCACTGATTTGTGTACCTTAGCTATGTGTAAGCCTGCCTAGTCCCTTATTCCTTGGGGAATCATGCCCAGCTCGGGGGTGGCAGTGTTGCTGAGAGATTGATCAGCACACTGGCCTATGGTTGGGTGGAACATTGCAGCGACGTAGCTGGTTGTGGGACAAGTTATTTATGAGATAAGTATCGTTGCCTATCTTACTTCTGCATTTATGTTTACTGTTAATGAATTATGAGGAACATGTATATGAATGAATGTTGTTTTGCTTTAGCTGAATATATGTATGCGTATGCATCTTAGTACTTTGGATTTTTAAGCTTTTATTTCAGCATTATATGCTTGTTCATGTTCATGGGGCTATTTTCCCAGTCTGTTTGATGTTTTGTTAGTGTCCTCTTCTCCGGTCGGAGGGTCGAGGACGTTACACCTCAGATACTGATGTCTGGTTTAGCCAATTCTTGAACCTGTTATAGTATATGGTCCTTGATCAAACAAATTATTAATCATTTTGGGCCCAGTTTTTAAGATAAACTTTAATATTTGACCATTATCCTTGGACCACTTTCTTTAGTTGAAAACAAGGTTATTTCTTCCTTCCCTTTCTATTTTCCAAATAGCATTGTATTTTATGGGTGCAATAGCATCAGAAAGAAACTCTAGATCTATTGAGATGAGTTTTGGTATTCACAAGGCAAAAAACATATTTGTATTCATGTTTTGTTTCTCGGCATAATTTACTTGGGATTCTGTGAGTTACCATTTTTGTTATGCATGCTTTGATGACATGTATTATCACTTTTAAATATTTTCAAAATTCTCTGTTGCCCCCTTGAAGATTTCCCTGGTAGGTTGCTATTGCATTGGTATTGTCATTTATATCCTTTATGTTTGTAGAGTTTTTGCCCAATTGATTTTGAAATATTTAATGGTTGCTAGATGATGCATTTCAAGAAGCCAGTAGCTTTGAAGTAAGAGATTCGCCACAAGTGGAGTTGTCAACACTTCCTTTAATTTTGAAGGTATGATTTTCTCATTATGACATTTACTAAAAATTTTATTTAGTGAAGTGAGATGAAATGAAATATTTCTTAATATCCACTAATATCCATGAACAGTTACACTCTAGTATTAAATACATAGTCCTCTTTGTACATGAATGAAATTATGTGTATGTATAGCGGAAGGATGAAATTTGTTCTAAAATTTGACTGGTTGCTTTATTAGATTTTTTGTTTTTGATGTATTGGAATGTAAACATGAAACAAGTATAGATAATAGATAGAAGAATGTAAGCTTTTGATCAATGTCTCGGTTGTCCTATATGGGTAACTGTACATAATGATAAAGTATGTAGCAGTGATCTTAAACACTATTTCATAGTAACTTGAGCTATTAAGAAATGACTGCTAACCTGAAAATCCTACCCAATTAATCTTAAGCAGCTCAGATTGCTGCTTACTATTCAATTTCTTTCCTTATTTACATATTTCAGATCATTAATAATGATTTATGAAGAGATGATATATAACATCTTGTATCAAATAGATTCTTGTTGGAGAATTCATGCCTGTGTTTGATTAAGAACATTTCAGTATTCCATATTGGCACATATTTATTACACCCATTTAAGTAAGTGTTCTATTTTAAATTTATTAATTATTAGTTGTTTCTAATAAAAGTAAATGTTTTCATACAAAATTTTGTTCAAGACAACCTTGTAAATATGTAGAGTACATTGAATTCTATTCAAGATAATATCCAATTGGAACACATGTCTATTATATATAATATTGAACTGGAACACAGATGATATAATATTTACTCTCTATAAAAGTGGATAGAAAGATAGCTAAAGACCTCAAATAATACCAATAGATGCTCCAAGAAATGACCGTATGGTTTAGATGTTATTCCTGCAATCAAAAGGAACATTTTTAACATATCTCTTGAGATGCTTTAGCAGAATTTATGACAACATTACTTCTATTTTTTGTTAGCTGGAATTGACTACATCAACTTCCATAGCTTCATTGTAGAAAAGTTTTCTTGTTGTAATATTTTCAGCCCTTGTTTGTGCAAATTGTACAATGTCTGACCATCCTTCACGGTATATGATTTTCGTGGATGTTCACGTAGATCCAAATCACATAGATTCCATGGCATTCAGTGGATATTCACATAGATCCAAATCACATAGATTCCAAATCCCATAGACCAGTGATCTACAAGGAAGCCACAGATACCATCTCAGGAACAACTGATCAAGGTCACCCTTTGCTGAAAGAGGGGTAACATCTTAGAAGAACACATTTCTAAACAGTCAATTGAATTTTCTATGTTCTAGCTACTTATTGAATTGTGTATAAGGTTTTCCATGTTGTTTCCTACATGTTTTCTCATCTCTGTGTTTCTTTTAAAATATTCAGCTAATAATTTTCCTTCATAGGAGTGCTTAACGATTACTTAAATGGAATTTGTTTTTGGGTAAGATGATTATTTTGTTTCCTTCAATTTAGTGTGGAGGAACATTGACATATTTATTAGAATAAACATTTTGTGAACCAGATATTGGGCAATTGAACAACAACTTGCACAATACCATCAACAGTTGTAATTTGAGGCCTGAAGATTTGCTAGGATCTGGAACCATAAGTGGGCATGTAAGTCATGACTTTGATTTCTGGTTGCTTTCTAGTTTCAAATATATGGTAAAAATATAAGATTGGTTGACTTTGAAGTTTTGGAGCATGTAGATAAAGATCTTAATTACCTTCAAAATAATGCACATTGAATCATATTTAGGGCTTGATTATGATTTCATTTTGTAGCGAAGCATCTTTCACTGAGTAGTTCTTGGATGAGGCAGGAACCTAAAATTTTTGGTTCCCTATTAGAGCTATCCTGGGATGGGAATAATTCCCTAAAACTTGGAAATAATATATCTCAAACATTTTTGGAAGATGGTGATGAGGTCACTTTAACAACATGCTGTCAGGTTGGGAGATCTACTTTATTAATAAAGCATTTTTCTTCTGACATATGATGATTCTCTATTAACCTGTTATATGCGAGTGGAAAAGTAAATTTTTTGTTGAATAACAGTGTCTTTATGTTATAGAAGAGTTGTACATTGTGTTCCAATTCAATATTCTGATTTTGCATCTTTTTCCTTTATATTTGTATTCTTGGCAGTGATGAAACCACCAATTCTCTATTTCAATGGTTTGTATTTGAATTTTTCACCATATTCATATGTCCTTAAAAAATGGTACCAAATTTTAATTCACACAAGGCTTTTGTAAACATTAAGAAATTTACAATATTGAATATATTGTATGAACACCTTATTTAACCCTAGCTATATTGAACTGCTGATGAATGAAAACAATGTGTACTATTAGATATATCATATCCACACTTTACTCCTATTGTGTTAATGTGCGAGTATTCTCTATTTGTTGAAGTGCCACTTCTGTACAAATCAATAACATCCCGGTGTTAGTTTTTATTGATCCAGATCTGATTTACAGTCCCAAATATATATTGGTTATGTTGATTGTCTTAGATTAATTGGGAACATGAGAAAGAACAGATAGATCATATATATCCCCTCTGAATTTGTTCGATACTGTTATGATCAAGCTCTACAGTTTTCAATTTCTAATAATTTGCCATGGACGACAGAAGTGGTGTCTTGCATGCTATATAGTATAAAGAGCATTGATTTTGTTGGCATTTATAGTGGGTTCAGTTTATTTACTGGTCCCATAGTGAAGTTGTCCAAAGGACAACTATTCATCTCACCTAATATGGCATGTCCTTTTTAGGAAGCACAAATAAGAGAATTGTTCAATTATGTAATGTTGAAAAAGGGCTGAATGAGTGTCAACGAGTCCATGATTTCAGGGGTGTGCTCTGTGGAAAGGTCAATTCAGTTGTAACAATAATGGCTCAGTTGGGGCAGAGCATAGAGGAACAGTTGACCGATGAGGAAGTTGGGCACATGAAACTTGATAAAGAAATTTGTGGCAGTAGAAGATAAGATTCCAGGAATAGTTGAGCACCTAATAATGGTGGAGAACCAGCTACAAGAGGTGGATTTGAAATTGGTGCAGAAGAGAAGTGCCCAGGTGAGCCAAGGACATTATCTACTTGGATAGGACACACGTTTACCAACTGATGAAGCCTCAAATATCCAGTTCTTGCACATATGAGAGTGACTCGGCTCCTATTAATTTTGTTTTAAATCCAAGTAATTAGTTTCCATAGTGGTTTTTCGGTAGATTTAGTATTCAAAGCATATTAGCAAAGAACATATCGAAAAGTCATTATGCAAAACTAGAATTATAGAAACCATGGAATCTCTTCTTTTTATGAAATCATCTGATCTTATAGGTTAAGTTGGGACTGTTGTATGAATTTGTTGTAAATAGAAAAACTATGTTTTTGTTATTAAAACTAAATCTTCTCATCATAGTGAACATGCAAATCATCAGATGTTAGAAGTCAATCCTAATATAAATAAGCATATTGCCATAAGCAATAGTGAATTTGCAAGTTCCTATGTTATGAACCAAGGTAGACAAGTTAAATTACAATGTTAAGCCCAAAGCTTGGATTGGGAAGTTGAACTGTATCTTTTAAAGACTAAACACAATGCAGAATTATCAGAAAATTCAGTTTGCCAAATTACACAGAGAAAGACCATCATTTGATTGGTGGCAGATGGTTGAACGTGAGATGGAGGAGAATAAGGTTGGTGACTTCCCATGCATAAACACCTGGGAAGAATTTGTAGGTAGGATTTTTCAAACATGAAGCAACATGGCATAGTGGTATATTATTATAGAGCTAAGTTGCCAAAAAACTTGGGTTCAGGGACGCGGACAGGGACAAGGACAGGAACACCACTTTTTACAGCAGGGGACCTGGGTATGTAGAGGGTACTGTAGACACACACACACACACACACACACACACACACACACACACACACACACATATGAAATTCAAATCATTTTCACTGTACATATATATTCATGTGCATCCATATGAATCCAAACCATTATACACAAATATGAAGTTGTAGCTTAACTGCTGCAATTAATACTATCTATGTTCAGGTACTAATCAGCATTGTCATTTTCAACTTTCAATCCTTTACAGTCATTGTTCCCTTTCCCCAATAACTGTTACCCATACGGAATTTTTATGGCAGCACTATCAAAATGCATGGTTTGGTGAAGGTTTTTCATGAAAATGAATTTTTGATTTGTGTTAACGTCTTTGTTTTTCTTCTGATGAGCCATAAGATGATATTGATCTAGATCAATAGAAAGAAAAAAATTGAGGATGTGTTTTTAATGAAGAAGCCTAATATAGGTTTCAAAAATAGGAAAACAAGCATGTCATTCTTAGTTATTTTTATGGATAAAATTTGCAAGTACTATGAAGATAACTTAAAATTCAGAGCCTTACCGTCACAAAGACCATATCCACCCTAGAAAAAACTTCGTCAACTACACTCCTCTCCTTGGCAGCATTCATTCCAATTTCTGGGTTCCCCCTGCACCAAGTCCTCTGTTCAATTCTTTCCCAATTTGTAAACAATTCTTAGGAGAAATGGGTGAAATTTTCATGGCCTGCACATTTGTATTAACAATCTAGAATTCCACACCTCTCATTTCACTCTCAATCATCCTATTGACAGCATTATAACCACCCCTGCTAGCTCCTATGACCTTACTTTTTGCCTCATTATTATTGGCAGGTGGAGAAAAATCCTCCAATGAGGAAGGCACATGTTTTTCAATATCTTTTTTTGTGGAGCTAGTCATATTACGTCCATATCCCTTGAAAATTGAAACTTAGGGATGCAAATCCAATGAGGGTTCTAGCCTGCTGGAGTGCACATGTGATACAATAATTGATCTTCAAGAATGATTACTTCTCTGGCAGTTTCGAAAGTGCTCTGCAAGTTTGGAACCCGGTGTCTTTTTAAACTGTATATGCCTAAAACCTATGCATTGTCATGTGCTCTTTATATGCAACTAATATTTTATGTTCATTGCATGGTTTTCCATACACAAACTAGCTGTGGCTATGCCAGGCTCTATGCCATTACCCCATGGTGTATGAGATGAGATAATGGTTCGAGACAATGGCCTTGCCAGTAGATATTGAGGCAAGAATGATCTTCCCAGCACAACCAATGGACTAATGGTATCACAATTTCTTAACAGTGTAGAAATATGATTACCTTGCAGCATAGAGTCAGAAAGTTTCTTTCTAGTGCTTGGATAATTGAATCTAATAGATGCTTGCAAAGATGACTATATTGTTGAAGGTGTTAAAAATTGAATCCCAACAACCATTTAACATGCGACAAACATGGAACCTAGAAAAACTTCCTCTAAACAACAGTCTGAGAATTACACCGCTTTCCCTCCACAGTACCAATCCATCACACTCGTCTCTTTTAGGTAGATATACAATGATTTCATAAAGCTGAACATCCTAAGTGACTAATTCAAGTCCAGCAAATATGCATACACCAAACAAAGACCAACAAATATTACTTCATTAAAGCAGCAGATCATAATGTGTCTATGAAATTATGAAATCTAATCCATCCAGCATAAAAGGTATATAATATCGACCACATTATTTATATTAGAACTTGCACATTTCAGAAATGTTAGGTGAAATAAATTAACCCAATCCAGCAAAAGAGATATGAACTCAACCATATTATCTGGATAAAACAGTTCCAGACTTCAACACTATAAGGGACACTCTGTAAGTGTTATTGAACCAATTATTAAATTAAATTCCAACTGATTTATTTTCCAATTTCAAAACATTCTATTAAATCCATATGTTGATTTTGAAGGGATAAATAGAAAATATCATGTATTTAAGACATGCTTTTAAAGAATAGTCTTGATTTTGAAAAGAATTCTGCAGGCCATTATGTAATCAAATGATATTGATTCTCTAATGCATCCCAACTTGCTTTAAGTTTATAATTTTATAAAGAGCTTCTTTTTAATCTGAAAGAGTGTCACTGCACTACAACTGACCTAAAGGATTAGAAAGCACAAGCTTTCCTGGCCCACAAAGAGCTTGAAGGTACAATAGGCAAGTGCCATGTATTTAAGATATGTTTTCAATGGTCTCTTCTTTATCTTACACACAATTCTGCAACCCTTATTTAATCTAGTGATCTTGATTAAATTCTGTAAAACTGTTTGCACCATTAACTGTAAGTACGTCCCAACTTGCTTTAAATTGTATTTTTTGAAAGAAAATTTTAAATTCAAAGAGAAGTATTAGAACTGGTTAGAAAGGTTGGGCAGCAAAAGCTCACCCAGACCTGGAGGGGGAAAACACTTAACATGATCACTTCCATTTCATTAAGTTGCATTAGAATTGGCTGAAAAGGTTGGTGTAATACCTCGGTTTTGATCCTGTTTGCATTAGAATTGGCTGAAAAGGTTGGTGTAATACCCCAGTTTTGACCCTGTTTGCATTAAAAGATGCATGATGTCTATATTATAATTAATCGTGCTGTGGAGATAAAGGCAAAAGCCCCACCATCTATTTGGTTGTGTTATGTTTCAGCTGTTCGGATCGTTGCCAATGGTATACTGCGCTATCCAGCACATTATAGTTTTGGCATCATGTAAATATGCACTTTAATTAAAATGAACCTACAACCAGCTATGACGGTGCAACGATAATGAAAAGGGCATGATTTTCCTAAGGATAAGGGAGGGAATTATTGAACCTTGAACCAATAGGGAAAAACCCATGTGTCAACCACCCATTTAAAAATTCTGTTGTTAGTTGGGGGAAGTTATTGCTGGTTAGTGGTGGGTGGTAGGACTGTCAGTCCTTGCCCACAAGCACACTCCATCAGTAGCCTCTCCATATTCACGTGGGAAGGGAAACCACTAACCCATTCTTCCATCCCTGTCCATCCTCACGCAGAGAATCATTATGTTTTTTCTCACACATCGACTAGAGTTGTTTTCCTCACGCATAGGTTGGGGATTCTTCATCATTTCCTCATGCAGAGGGCAGGGGGGAGCTATTTCCTGTCACCCATGATTTCCTGTGAAGGAGCCATTTTTACGATTTGGGGGTTGTTGTTATTCTCCCCATGAGGTGTGGTCTGTGGTAGGCTCATTCACGTTGTGGTTACTGTTGGTTCATCCACGAATGGGGTTGATGTTGGTTTCATCGACGAATGTGGTTGATGTTGGTTTCATTCACGATTTGGTTGCTATGAGATCCATTACGTTTTGGGGGTTGCTGCTGAGTTGTTTTGGCCACGCTAGGGCCAAGAACAAATATGAATCGCTTGTTTAGCCTGATCTGCATTCACCATTTGGTTGCCATCCCGTTTCCACAGAGCCGTGAACTTTTTGGTTTTGTTGCTTGTATGTAGTGGTTGGTCTTCAGACCGTGTTGGAGTGGGAATGAAGGCTTGGGTTGCTTGATAAACCTGGTGTGTTTGGAAACCACACATATAGAGCTAGAGGGCTAGCTTTCTCCTCCATAACCCCTAAATAGCACTAGAATGGAGGTTAGGGCCTGAGGGACTGCGTAGGAGAGAAGGGACTGATTTCCTAGTGTTAGGTGTGTGTGGGTGTCTTAGAAGTCAGGCTAGTTCTGGTGTAGGTGTTCTTAGCTCTTCAAAGAGCTCACCAGCTTAGCATTCAGCTTTTCCTAGCTCCTTGATGGCCTTATAAACCCTACTGTGTTGGCTTGGTTGATTTGTGTAACCTTGGCTATGTGTAAGCCTGCTTGTTCCTTATTCCTTGGGGAATCATGCCCAGCCCAGGGGTGGCAGTGTTGCTGAGATATTAAGGAGCACACTGGCCTATGGTTGGGTGGAACATTGTAGCAACGTATTTGGTTGTAGGATGAATTACTCATAAGATAAGTATTCTTGTATGTTTCCTCTCTACAGTTATATTGATGTCTAATGAATTATGATGAACATGTTGAAGGCTGGAATGTATGGTTTTGCTTCCACTGTATGTTAAATCAATTATGCATGTCTGCGTGTTTTTACTTCCAAGGATTTTAATTCAGTTATATGTATGCACATGTTCTTGGGGCTAGTTTCCCGGTTGGTTAATGGCATGGTAGGGTCAGGGACGTTACAGAGTGGTATCAGAGCTAATGTTGCAGCATGGGCCTGAATGGGCCGTGAAGAATCAGCTAGCAGAGGAAGGTTTCCCTTTGCCCAGCAGAAATCAGAGGAAATCTATGCATGACAAGAGAATTTTGAAAAATTCCTCTAAGTGTTGAGATCATTGAATCTTCAGAAGAGTTAGTGTGAAGCCCCGCCAATGCATCGGATCACCTAAACGGAAGGCCACCCGATGAGAACCACAGAATAAAAATTTCAAAAATTTTTCTAAGTGTCCAGACTATCGGCCCGTTGGAAAACTTAGTGGGAAGCTCCTCTGATGTAGTAGAATTTTTAGTTGGAAGACCCTCCGATACAGGCCACCGGCGGATGATGAAAGAAAAATTTTTCTGAAAAATTTTCTAGGTGTGAAAACCGTCGGAATCAACCCCTTTAGCTAGAAGAACTTCCGATAGCACCAACAGAAGAAAAGTTGAAGACATAATCAAGGGTTTCGACAGAGAAAAGGTGAAGTCGGATCCGCAGTGTCAGTGGAGATCACCTAAAGACCACCAAAACGTCGGCTCGTTTAGTCAAAGGAACACCCGATACAGACCAGCGGCGACAACGACGAGAGGAAGAGTCAACGGGGAAACGGTGGAAAAGAGAAGAAATTGGACCCAACAAAGTGGCTGGAAAAGGGAGTAGGCATCGCAATGGCGGCGAAAGGAAAAGGATGAAAGCACCGACGTGGAGGAGAAAGAAGGAAATTTCGCCAAAAATTATTTCTAAGTATCGAAAGCATCAGAAAGCTTTAGATGATCGACCCACCGATGCAGCGGCGGAGGAATGAAGAAGATAAATTTTCCGAAATTTTTTATAAGTATGGAAATTGTCGAAAAATTTTAGTTGATCAAGGAGCCGAAACGTCGGCAGAGATCTCCAAAAGACCACCGAAAAGTTGATGAAAATACTTGATGGAGCAGCCGATGCGGCAGCAAACGTCGGCAGAAATTAGTTGAGTAAGTAGCTGACACGGCGGGGGAAAGAAGAGGAAGACAAAAACAAAAAAAATTCGAAAATTTTCCTAAGTACAGAAAACATCGAGAAAAAAGTTAGCTGTTTGGTCTGCTGATGCGTCGAAAGGAGTTAGTTGTTTGGACCACCGAAGCGTCGGAAGAAATTAGCTATTTGGTCCGTCGATGCATTGGAAAGAGTTAGTTGTTTGGACCGCTGATATGTCAGAGAAAATTAGCTTTTTGGATCGCCAATACATCGAAATTTTTTTGTTGATTGGGTCGCAGACTCATCAGAGGAAATTAGTTGATGGAACCACCGATACATCAGAAAATTTAGTTGAAGAGACCGCTGATGAGCACCAGAGAAAACTTGTTGTTTGGGTCACCGAAACATCAGAAGCTTAGTCAACTAAGGATCCGATACGTCAAAAAATTAGTTGGGAAGACACCTGATTTGATGAAGGAAATTTTGAGTTTTTCAAGTGGGATTTCTCAGCAGATTTCAGCTGCTTCTCAGTGAGATTCTCAATAGTTTCCAGTGGATTTTCAGGGTTGAAAAGGAAGAAATTCTAGGTGGCTGAAGTTGACATTTCAGACCAGAATCCAGTTGTAAATTTGGTGAAAATCACCATTTTAGAAGTGGTGTGATTTTCACACCCGAAGTCAGAATGGAGCATGTGGATAGATGTTGGAAAGCTTATCTAGCAGGGAACAAGGGAGAATCACCAGAGTGGAATGCGGAGCAAAAAATTACTAGTGGTTGTTTGAAAAAAAAAAAGTGTGTTGCTGTCAATATGGACAAATCCGAGAATTGCATGCCTAGAGATAGAAAATACCATGAAGTCGAACCAGCTATTATGCGGAAGAGGAATTCCAGGCAAAGATGAGGGTTTTGAAAAGGAAAATCCCTTAAACCTTGTCTTGTTAACTATATTCATATTTTATAAGCTTGTGTACATAGAAATTATGGCATGGGGATGCTGAAAATGCATGGGGATATGTTTACGTGCATAGGATATTACATATTGGTAAAAATAGTGAGAATTATACATTTATAATGAACCACTAATGGTAAATATTTCATTGGTGTTGGAATTAGTGGAAAAACCAACGACAACATGAGCATGGCTAAATATGTTGCTAATGCTAATGAATGTGACCAGCAACCCTATGGAGAAAGGGATAAGGCAACAAATCCAGGATCAAAAGTTGGTGAGCGAATTCTGCAATCTCCTGCAAGAGACCAACTAAACTGGTAATGTCAAGGGTGTAAGTAGGATCCATGCAGGTAATGGTTTAATTATGACAATTGCATGGAGTGGTAAGGGCAAGAGATCTCATACCATATGGTTATTTAAAATTTATACTACATTCATATAGAAATATGTTGATATGAACTTAATAACCAGAACAAGTGAGGACTGGTGGTCTTGATTATAGTAATGCATCTTATATGAGGTAGTCATGGTTAGGCCATTGTATGTTTGAATGAATAGTATTCCTGAATCAATACAAGGTAGCATTGAGTGGATATGCATTAACAGATTTTATAAATCTTGTAGTTATGCATTGAATGAATGCATATGAAAAGTTTGAGTAAATGTTGTAAATATGCATACATAAGTATGGGTACAAATGTTGTGATGCATCGCATGAATGCATCAAGATAGTGCATGTGTTATTATGACTAACCAATGGCTGAAATGATGAATTGATGATAATTCTAGAACCATTTCAAGCGCTGTTATGAATGCAGGATAGTAAGTGCATGAAGGGGGTAGTCATGATCGATTGGCTGCTGGAAATGCTCTATAGAAGGGCAAGGTGGTACAAATGATACACTCGTGAAGTAAGGAGTATCTAAACATTTCATTTAAATTTCATAAATGATGTGACTATACCTTGCAATTTTAGTATGATAATGATTCGTGTGAAGTAAATGAGTTTTGGGTAATATTGATATGCTAACAACTGGAAGTATTTGAATTCTATACTTCTGAAAATGCTTCAGTGATTGTTGCAGCAATGAAAAAAGTTATATGCATCAAGACTTACCAAGTGTTTAGCTGATTGAAGTTCAAGTTTTAGGTATATTGTTTGGGGCATGGCAATGAGGGTAAGACCATGACAAAGGCCGAAATATACCATGTGAAAGAGCCAAACCTCATGAGAAGAGTCTCATG
This sequence comes from Pseudotsuga menziesii, assembly GCA_001517045.1. Taxonomy (NCBI): domain Eukaryota; kingdom Viridiplantae; phylum Streptophyta; class Pinopsida; order Pinales; family Pinaceae; genus Pseudotsuga; species Pseudotsuga menziesii. Next base: position 76,428 of record LPNX011092524.1, on the reverse strand, counting down.
GTTGTAAAAATAGTTTGTATGCAGAATGGGTTGTCAATTTGGACTTATAAATTTCATATTTGAGAAATTGTTGACAACTACTAATCACTATTGGCTTGCATAGAATTGTGTCAAGAGAACGTGTTGTAAGTGGATGAATGGGGATCACCTCATTCCTAAGCAAATCAATTTCTGTAGTAAACAGAGTTGCAAATTCATATTGAATTTAATTACTAATGACATTGCTTGGTTATGGAACAATCAAATTTGGATTGTATTAGTAGATAATGATTGAATGTTTGGCTACATGATGAATGTGCCAGGGGTACACATTGCAGGAAGACCATGCTTGATGGCTTGCAGGAGCCAAACTTCATGGGGAAGTTTCCCCTATCTTGGAAATGGGTTTCGGGTGAAACTCCATTGGACATTTTGGAAATGTCCCATCTGCACTACATGTGTGGCAAGCAACATGAGTGATATGGTATAGATTATGTCGGTAAGACATGTGTGGGATATGGAATGTAAAAAGGAGTTGGGATGGAAAACCGAGGTACTATCAAATCAGATAAGGGAGCCCCCATTCCTCCTTAACGAAGGAATACTGCATCGGCAAATGGATAAGTGTTATGCGATCCTAGCTAAGAATATGCATGTCAAATTGTTAGATTCAATATGCAGAGCATGTTTTGATTTTATTTCCATTATGATAGATTGCTTGAGTATGAATAGGGCCTACATGGCTCACATCGGAAAGGGGTTCACACTTTCCCAATGTCGGGTCATGAAGGGTTTTTCAATATTGACTACACCCTAGGGAGTGGATGCACTCCTGGTGTTTCAATACTTGATAGTGAATGATATGAAATATGATTACAGTTTTGGAGAAATAACACTGATGAGTTTGCTTATATTGCTTGTGTTGGCAGGCTAAACAGATGCAGTTTGGTGTTGCACACTAAAGAGAAAGGGATAATGTTGATATAAGTGCATGTATTATTGTTGATATAAGTGTATGCATTATTGTTGATATAAGTGTATGTATTATTGTTGGTATAAGTGTATGTTGGGTTGTTATATGCCTGGGGATCCATAGTAGATCTTGGACCTGGAAATGGTCATGGTGAAGTTTCCTTCCCATTCGGCGTGAAGGTGTACTGGAAGGAGATGTTGGGTTGTTATATGCCCGGGATCCATAGTAGATCCTCGACCTGGAAATGGGCTCGGTAAAGTTCCAAGCCCAGTCGGCGTGAAGGTGTATTGGCTGGACATTAATTATTTAATGTTGTGGAGAAGCCTGCATGCTGACCTAACATCCATGTCCATAGGTAATCCCAAGGCATGCAAAGCGAAGCAGGACCCTATGGACCAAAGAGGAGCACAATACATATAAGTATTGGATTATCTTGCAACTTCTTGCTTATGAATATACTTGTGTATATGGTTTGGTTATAATCTTCTAACTCTTGTTTAAAGACAAACTAACAAGAATAAACTAAACATTTGAATCTATTCAATGTTTGAATATAGGTATCGCTGGGAGCAAGGACTACGAGGGCATCCTAGGGGTGCATGTGGACATGTGACTGTCCTGAAGCGCTCAAAATGAGCAGTAATGAAAAAGGCGCATGTGAGACTATGAAGGTCCTAGCATCCAAGAGTTGTAGACAAACCATGTGGAGAGATTCCACGGTTGAGAGGTCTGGAATAGACCGAAGACACTAAGTGTCATGGCCAAGAAGGGTTGGTCCATCATTCACGGTGAAGTGAAATAGGCTAAGAGCATGAAATCCACAGTGGTGGTGTGGGTTCCAGAATGGAACAAGATAAAGAGGGGAAAAAATCTTGCTGCTCTCTCTTTCCTTTTTTATATATACTTATGCATTGTGAAAACAGAAGATTGTTGAATGCATGTATGGCTGAAAATAGAATGTGTTTATTTGCTTAAAATAAATTGTGAATGCTAGAATAGTTAATTCCCTGCCCAAGAATGGACATGAATGAGCTCATGTGCCTGTTGGGAAGGCATGAAAAGTATGAAAGACTCCTTTATAAGAGTTGGACTAGCATGCCAATTGGGCAATTAATTGACTGATTTTAATGCCTATATTATGCTTGGTCTAACAGAATTGCAATGATGCATTTCATAGGTGAGAAAAGTGAAATCCAGTCGTGCACATTGATCATGGAAGCAGACCAAAAGCTATTGGACTTAGCTGGAAGTATCCTTCAAACAATTGCCAAGACCTAAGAAAATCTTGGAGAGATGCTCAAGATACAGAAAAGGAAGAATGAGATGAACCACCATACTTTGCAAGACTCTATTTGTTTGCAAAAGGAGGTAAAAAGCCTTCTGGGAGCAATCCGTAAGGGAAAGAAAAGTGGATCAATGATGGGGCATTCGTCCAATCGGTCTATTAAGAAACATTCCAGGCATGAAGACTCAAAGGAAATTGAGCAAGTAAAGATGAAGCAACCAGTGAAATGTTGGAAATGGAGAGGACATCATTACCGCTAGGACTACCCAACAAGGGAACATCAAGAGGTTAGCAGCCACAAAGTTCCTAGACTTAGGGATGAGCTGAAAGCTGAGGACCAGCAGGAGAAGCTCATGGAAGCCAAGGGGTTTGGTCCTGAAAGTTCAAAGTAAATATTTGAACATAGGACAGATCTGCAAAATTTTGAAATTTTGGATGTGTTAATTGTATATGTATTCCTAAGTATTGGAACACCAAGGATGGTGTTATTCCAAGGGGGAGGGGATTGTAATACCCTGTTTTTGACCCCGTTTGCATTAGAAGATACATGATGTCTATATTGTAATTAATCTTGGTGTGGGGCTAAAGGTAAAAGCCCCACCATCGATTTGGTTGTGTTATGTTTCGGTGGTTACGATCGTTGCCGATGGTAGATCGTGCTATCCGACACATTATAGTTTTGGCATCATGTAAATATGCACTTTAATTAAAATGAACCTACAACCAGCTACGACGGTGCAATGATAATGAAAATGGCATGATTTTCCTAAGGATAAGGGGGGGGGGATTATTGAACCTTGAACCAATGGGGAAAAATCCATGTGTCAACCACCCATTTAAAACTTATGTTGTTAGTTGGGGGTAGTTATTGCTGGGTAGTGGTGGGTGGCAGGACTGCCAGTCCTTTCCCACACGCATGCTCCACCAATAGCCTCTCCATATTCATGTGGGAAGGGAAACCACTAACCCATTCTTCCATCCTTGTCCATCCTCACGCAAAGAATCGGTCTGTTTTTCCTCACGCACCAACTGGATTTGTTTTCCTCATGCATAGGTTGGGGATTATTCATCGTTTCCTCATGCAGAGGGATGTGGCGAGCTGTTTCCTGTCACCCACGATTTCCTGTGAAGGAGCCATTTTCATGATTTGGGGGTTGTTGTTATTCTCCCCATGAGGAGTGGTCTGCGATAGGTTCATTCATGTTGTGGCTATTGTTGGTTCATCCACGAATGTGGTTGATGTTGGTTTCATTCATGATTTGGTTGTTGTAGGATCCATTAAGTTTTGGAGGTCGCTGCTGAGTTTTTTTCACCATGCTAGGGCCAAGAACAACTCTGAATTGCTTGTTTAGCCTGAGTTGCGTTCACCATTTGGTTTCCATCCCGTTTCCATAGAGCCGTGAACTATTTGGTTTTGTTGGGTGTATGCAATGGTTGGTCTTCAGACTGTGTTGGAGTGGGAATGAAGGCTTGGGTTGCTTGATAAACCTAGTGTATCTGGAAACCACATAGACAGAGATAGAGGGTTGGATTTCTTCTCCAAAACCCCTGAATAGCACTGGAAGGGAGGTCAGGGCCTGAGGGACGATGTAGCAGAGAAGGGACTAATTTCCTGGTGTTGGGTGTGTGTGGGTGTCTTAGAAGTCAGGCTAGTTCTGGTGTAGGTGTCCTTATCTCTTCAAAGAGCGTACCAGCTTAACATTCATCTTTTCCCAGCTCCTTGATGGCCTGATAAACCCTATTGTGTTGGCTTGGCTGATTTGTGTATCCTTGGCTATGTGTAAGCCTGCTTGTTCCTTATTCCTTGGGGAATCATGCCCAGCTCAGGGGTGGCAGTGTTGGTGAGAGATTAAGGAGCACACTGGCCTATGGTTGGGTGGAACGTTGCAGCGACATAGCTGGTTGTGGGACGAATTACTCATAAGATAAGTATTCTTGTATGTTTCCTCTCTCCAGTTATATTGATGTCTAATGAATTATGATGAAGATGTTGAATGCTGGAATGTATGGTTTTGCTTTCGCTGTATGTTAAATCAATTATGCATCTATGCATTTTTTTACTTCCAAGCATTTTACTTCAGTTATATGTATGCACATGTTCATGGGGCTAGTTTCCTGGTTGGTTAATGGCATGGTAGTGTCCTCTTCATCGGTCGGAGGGTTGGGGGCGTTATAGTTGGGTAGCACAAGCTCACCTAGCCCTAGAGGGGAAAACCACTGAACATGATCGCTTTCATTTAACTAAGTTGTAACAACCAACAAGTGCTCTTCCATCAAAATCCGCAAGAACGTGCACATAGCCTACCATGCCTCCATCTTCACCACAAGAACAAAACCTTCTGCCGACGACAACTTTACAATAATTTATTTGCAATTAAAAACATGTTGTCGAAATTGAGTCTAGTTTATTCAAACATATCATTAAGTGCCAAAAATCCTGGATGCAAAATATTTATTAAAAAAAAAGGTTTCACTAAAAATGGTTTTGTATGGCATTCTTTAAGTTTAAAGTCTCTTCTAAAAAACTTTTATGTTTTGTACTACACAGTGCTTATTTGGGTGCGTTGCAAATCTTCATTCTGAGATAATTTTGTCAGGACGGTTTATGAATTGTCATGAATTTAGGATCCTTGAAGTCCTTTATAGAAACTATACTCAGTACTCCTAGGTATTATATGTGAAATTTGCCAATTCAAAAGTAAGGTAAAAGCAGTTATGAACCTTGGCGGTCTATGATGAAGAAGCTCTTGGTCTATTCTTTTTACTTCTTTTTAAAGGTTTATCTGCTTATAAATATTAAAAACACTTTATTTTGGAGTTTTTTCACCTTGTACTATTTTTTTAAAGCATCTGTTTGCTACATAATTTGTGGTTGTTTTTTGTGCACTATAATGGTATGATTTTCATTCTATCCCTATTGTTCCTCAGGATGGAGAATCTGGGTGGAGTAGTTTGCACAGGGCCCTACATTTTGGGCATCTTGCAGTGGTTGGAGTGCTCAGTGAAGCTGGTGCTTCTCTCACATTGGAAGACTCTAAAGCTCAAACACCAATTGATATGCTTTCTGGTCCAATGCAGCAGGTTGTTTCTAAAGAAAACAATGCAGGTAGGATTTTAGTGACTTTGTTGACAAATAGATGGTGAATTGGAAATTTTTGACATATAGAAAAGTGTTTATTTATAATATGAAATTAAATTCCATGTGACCAAACAAGAGCTCGATAGCAATGTTTAGTATTGAGTCTTGATGCATTACTTTTTGATGTGTGACCCTTTTCTTTTTATAGGAACTACATATCTCTTCAGCTAGGGAAATGGTGCCAACTATCAACTTGTAATTGGAAATACTGATATACAGAAGTTACCGTACAAGGTGGATGCACTTCAAGGCCTCCTTATAAGGGATATTGTTGTTGCAAAGTTCCATAGTGTAGTTGTGACTGCCTCAAGAGAATTATACTCCTGGGGATTTGGGAGGGGAGGTAGACTAGTCCACCCTGATTTTGATATTCACCAGGTATGGGATGTATATTGTACAGGTATGGGATGTATATTGTAGGAGAAACTGTAGTTGAATTTAGTAGAGAATAAAAAATCAGAGACATTTCCATATTGTACAGCTGGTCAATGTACATAGCTTGACAGGACAAGTTTGACAGAAACTACATTGCAGCATGAATGCAGATCAAACAAAATTGCACTGGGCATGTGGAGGCTGCCAAATTAAACGCTTAATTATGTGGAAACCAATTGGAACAATTTTACTGTTTATTGATATCAGCATCTGCAGTGCACTACATAATTGAATATGTTCTAGGCTTGAGTTTCATTTTATATTCAAATAAAAATTTCAGTCATTTTTTAAAACTTATTTGTTTTGTCATTGTCAAGTGTTTTTAATGTATGCTTGATAATAATAATTTGGTATGTTTGAATATCATCATTATCAAATAATAAAAACTTCTTAAACGGTGCTAGCTCAATGGCAGAGCACCTGCCTAATTATAGGCAGGAGGTTGGTGGTTCGATTCCTCCATACCCTATCATAAATTTGTGACTACAAAAATGACTAAATCCACATATATATGACTATTAGTAGCTAATTTCCTGTATCTAGTTGTATTTAGCTTAGTCATTAATATGTTATCATCTAGTAATTTATTTAGTCATATATTCGATAATTAATTGCTGCAATCAGTGACTAAATCAATGACTAAATCCATGACTAAATCATTGACTATCAATGACTAAATCATTGATTATCAATGACTAATAAGTCAAGCTATTAATGGCTAAGTGAAATATGACTAGCTATAAGATAGTAGAAATTAACTACTATTAGTCGTCGACTCAAAAATAGTCATTTATAGTCTGATTTTAGTCATTAATTTCTCATTTTGTACTAGTGTATAGATAGAGCTGGTCGTTACTTTAGTCGGAGAAACCTGGTATAGTAAGCATAAAATGGAGATTAATAACTTGCATAAGCATCATTAACTGAACACTCGAGTAAACTGTTGATTAAGAATTATAAACTACCACTAATCAATGCATTTTTTTTATGAAATTTGAGGTGTGTTACAGGAGTATCATTACAAATATGGATGAATATGGACTCAAATCATGGATAAATGATAGAAAAAAGAGTGTGTGAATCACTCACACATGTGGAGATAATCATGTGTGGACTTTCGAGAAGATTATTGATGGCTAAAAAAACTAACTTGAATAAGGAATTGAAGAATGGAAAAGAAATCTTACAAGCTATAGTTTCTATGGAAACTCCAAGTGATTGCACTTTCTTTGTATTTCATTTCATAATTAAGAAAGTAAGTGCAGGTCATGGACCTCATCTTCTATATTTTTTTTTCATATTGGGATTTCTCAAGGAACATCTTGTGTTGATTGTGTCAATGGTGTGAACTTTTATTATGTTCATTCGTTTCAATTATTTTTTTTCCAAATTTTGTGCACTAAGGTAATAATAATAAATATTAATCTAAAGTAAAAGAATGCATAATATTGTAAGATTCATTATAATGAACTATTATAAAGAAATATTCACAATAATTAACATATCATGTAGAGGGAGTTGAAAAATAAATATATGACCATAGCACTCACATTGATTGTAGTGGTTAAAATGTCGACCGTTAACCATGAATATTGATATCCACCCCAAAAACTCATTAAGAAAAAGAGTTTGAATTTTTTGTAAATTAAAGGTGGTTAAAAGCCTCAAAGATCTCTCCTCCCAAAGTTGGGGAGGTCATGAATTTACTTTATTGATCAACTTGGGGTTAGGTTGACTATTTACCATCTCAACCATTTAGCATTCATGAACCATTTAGAAGTACTAAGTGGGTTTTCTTGTGAGGTGCTTTCTTGGAAAAAAAATATAAAAGTGTTTAAAGAAAGGTTTCATTTCCTTTTAAAACACCTTAGTTTGTGAAATATTAACATCAATAAAATCAAACTAAGTTTGAGAGTTTTATTATCAATCTAAATTTACTTAAAAACTATTATTTAAATTAATAAAAAATTTCAAATTTTTAATTTTAATTTAAAATAAAATAAAATAAAATATCACCATCAATAAAATTATTTTATTAAAATAAACATATTATATGAATTTTATATTCTTTATAAAAACATGATAAAAGAATTAATTATTATTCACAAAAACTTACTATTACTTATTACTTACCATTGTTATTTTGCTTTTGCTAAGCTATTGTGTAATTATTTTATTAAAATAAACATATTATATGAATTTTATATTCTTTATAAAAACATGATAAAAAAATTAATTATTATTCACAAAAACTTACAATTACTTAGTACTTACCATTGCTATTTTGCTTTAAGCTATTGTGTCAAAACCATTGTAAACATGCATTTGGCTTTATTTTGGCCCCACTCATGAAATTTAGAACTTTTGATAAATATAAACCTCATCACCTTGTTAGCCACATTACTAGATTATATATATATATATATATATACAATATTTCTAAAACATTATTTTATCTAATTTTTTAATTATTTATTCTTTATTCTTGTTAACATAATTTTGTTTTCACTATTTTTGTTTTTGTTTTTCAGATGTAGAGAAGATATGTAAAGTTTGAAACCATCATATCCATTTTTTTCACATTGAAAGACAATTTTATATATTAAAAAGTTGTGTCAGAAATACAAAACCCTTCATTCGACAAAAACAAAGTGTACTTCAAGACATCATAAACAAAGCAGTCCAAAAAACATGAAAGCTAAAGCCACAACCAAGAGATTAAATAACCTAAGACCATTACAAACATGACTGAAAGTAACCACATAAGACCCAAGTTGACACTTGAAAGAGTCTAAATATAACTCAAAAGACCATTATCTACCCTAGAATTTCCTTGAAATAGCTCCCGAACTAGATCCACAATTCCAAGCCCAACAGACTGCTTGGAAAGACAATCTGCCACCACGTTGAGTTCACAATAAATATGACTAAATGAAATCTATTGAAAGTGGCTAATAAGGTTCTTGGTCTATCTTAGCCAATGGGAGAGCTCAATATTCTTAATAATATTTTTCTTGTTGGCACAGTCCACCACTACCTGGGAATGCCCCAAAACCAAGATCTCTTGCAAGTCTTTTTATTTAGCAAATCTGAGTAGTCCCAAGAGGGCCATAAGCTCAACTTTTGTGTTATTTCCCCTACCAATACCCAACCTCAATCTGTAATTTATATCTGGCAGAATTCTTATCATCATCCCAGCACCACAAAAGCCACCCTGCTCTGCTCCATCGAAGTACCCAACAGTAGAATTCAGGGCCAAAAAGGGAATAGGAATAGTACAATTCCTTACCTTGTTCTGATTGGAAACACAAGAGGCCAAAACCTGTAGCTCCACCTTGCCTTGCTGAAATAATGCAATATTTTGGGCTCTCCAGACTGCCCATAAAATGGCCAAAATATAATCCGACGGGAACAATGTTTTAGTTAACCAAAGCATACAATTTTTCGCTAAACTCCCTTTGTCCCAGTGAGCAGAATCCTGAAAGTTATCACAAAACAACGACCAGACTTCATGGAAATAGATGCACTCTCCAAAAATGTGATCCATAGTTTCTAGATGGTGACGACATAAATTGCAAAAACTAGGACCTTGGAGGCCGTGACGCTGTAATCCATTCCAATTAAGGATTTTATGATTGATACACAACCATACAAAATTTTGTATTTTAATAGGTAGCATCCCCTTCCACACTTTTGAAAGGAAAGATGAAGGATGTTGAACTAAAGAAAGGTCAGAAAGATGCTTGTATACGAGCTCGATCATGATATTTCCATTCTTCTTGTTAATTTCCCAAACAATCCGGTCACTTTCCTTAGTTAGTATGATTCTAGCGTTTTTTAGTCCCATGATATAACGATCCCAAAATAGTTCCAATACCCCATTGAGACCAAGGTCCCATGAAGAAAGCCACTGAGTCCTTGAATCTCCCACCAAGGAGTAAATGTGAGCAAGATCATAACTGTTATGATCCTGCAAGATCCTGATAATTCTACGAGGAAGAGAATAATGCGACCCCAAGCCAACAATAGGGTCAACACCCACGAAATCCTAGTTGCCTCTACCAATTTTCCAGCTAACATTTGGTAAAATCAAAGGAAGAGTACCCACCAGACTTCTCCATATCGTCGATCCATTCACATCATGTGTACATCCTATTCTCAACTAAGTCACAACCAGGATTCTTCTCAGATAATTGCAACGCAAAATTCTACTCCATATTTTTTTGTTTGGAAGTTCCCTCCATAATATTTTTTGCGCATAGTGAATGATTGAAGAGACTAAGGTGCTTGATATCCAAGCCACCCATGTCTTTTGGCATGGAAAGACATTCCCAACCGGCCAAATGGAATTTTGCATCCATCATTTTCCCTTTCCATAGAAAATCAAACATGAGTCTCCAGATCTTGCAAATAACTCCCTCTAGCACATGAAGTAATGAAACCCAGTAAACTGGTATGGATTAGAGAACATAGGAAATGAGCATAAGTCTCCCCCCCTAGAGAGAGCCACCTCAATGTCAAACCATCCAGTTTCCTGTGAAATTTATTTAGTAACCACCCCTAGTCCTTCACCTAGTAACAATTCAGTTTAAGATAATATCCTGAATATTTCAGATCGTCTTCAATATGTGCTACCTTGAAACCAAAGAGATTGATCACTTCGGGTACCTGGGAATCCACCTTGCAATTGTGATAGAAAGATTACTTACATAGGTTAATGGATAAACAAGAGGCAAAACATAAGTGTTTCAGTAACTCTTTTATGCATCTCCTTTCATCAGTGTTACCATGACCAAATATAATAACGTCCTCTGCAAATAGAATGTGAGTCAGAAAGTGTCCATTGGATACCTTAACTCCTTTCAAATGGCCTTTCTCCTTTGCTACCAAGAACATCACGTTGATCCCTTCGATGGTGAGAATGAAAAGGTAAGGAGATAATGGGCACCCCTGACATATCCCGCTGGTAGCCCTAAAGTAAGGAGATGAGCTACCGTTTATCAAAACCGTCAAACTAGAGGTGGTAACACAAGACATTATCCATGAAGAAACGACATGAGAAATACCGACCTGTAACAAAATAAGGTGGAGGAAATATCAAGTTTCATAATGAATTCTGTCAACTTCTTCCATTTGATATAATGAAGTCTTTCATGCACCAAGCCAACCACATCAAGAATTTGGAGACTTGGAAGGAATCCAAATTGTTCCACGAACATCGACCGACTGAGAATAGGCTTGATTCTCTCAGCAATAATCTTAGCAACCAGCTTGTACAGAAGATTTCATAAAGCAATTGGTTGATAGTCATGAAAACCATTCAGTTTGTCCACATTATGGATGAGGGTGATATAAGTAGTATTGAGAGACTCTAGGTTGATCCCTGAAAGTTGTGTTTCCTCCACTGTCGCAATCACCTAACTGCCCAATAAATAAAAGAAGTGAAGAAAAAAATCCACATTTCACCCGTCGGGTCCTGGGATTTTATCTTTCTTAAAAGACAAGAAGGATTCGAGCACCAAATCCTCGGTCACAATTCCACCAATAGAGTCACAATTTTCCTTTTCAAAAAATCATGGGAAAAGTCTGATGGCTTCAAGTTGGTTTCTGATTTCCATATTATTCAGAGTTTAGAATTGATCCTTAAAGAAGACATTCACCGCCAATTGTATATATTTGGTTTCATGCACCATGCTACCTTCTTATCCTTTGACCTCCCAACTAGTATCTGTGAGTGACCTCTTATTGGCAAAATTGTGAAAGAAACTCGTGTTGTTACCCCCTGCCTTTATCCACCAGGCTCTACTCTTCTGGCGAATAGTTTCTTCTCTATGAAGAAGAAAATAATTCCGAGTCTACTCCATATTGCTCAGATGTTGTTTCCTTTCCTTAGAGAAGAAATTTTCATCCACTTCTCCAATAAGTTGTTGAATCTCAGCCTTGACATCAATCAGTGCTTAGTTCATTTCCTTTTTCTTCTCCTGCTCCCAGCCAATGAAAATAATCATTAACTTGTCAAGAATCCATAAAAGACTCAGCATTGGACAGAGGTTACATGGAACCAACGCTATGTATGAAGCACAAGTTTTTTGAATAAACAGGTAAAGTCTCCATCCTTCAACCACGAAGGGTTGAATTTAAATGGATAGCTGTAGAAGGATTTATCGAAATCAATTTGAAGAAATATCGCATGGTGGTCAGAGACACAAACTCCACATACTATGACCTGTATTTTGCAAATTGATCCCCCAATCCCTCAGACATGAGATAACGGTCTAGATGCTTTAGAATCCCCCCATCTCCACACCGACCATTTGTCTAGGTAGGAGTCATAACCACTGGAGTGACATCCAACAATCGTGCATCATCAAAAAGTTTAGAAAAGTAATCTGAAAGAGGATCCACCAACCTACTAGCTCCCCAGACTTTACAAGGTGACAAAGTAAGATTTAAATCCCCAGCAAGAAGCAGATTAGGAATTTGTAATAGGACTGCTTCCGAGACATGGTCCCATAACACCATTCTGTCCATACATGGTCCATAGATATTTAAAATATTAATCGGCAACTCACATCCTTTCAGATGATCGACAATTAAAATACCTGCACAAGTTAAGTAAGATTTCAAATTAGCCATCGAGGGGTTCCAGGCCACTAAAGTACCCCCCGAGAGACCATCTGCATCAAGAGATGAGACTCTCCATCCCAGATTCATATGCAAGAAAAAATCACAAGCATCAAGCACCAGAATCTTTATTTCTTGAAGAAGCACTATATCGGCATGGTTCAAGTCAAAAAGTCTCTTAAGTGCAGACCTTTTTGGGCCACTACAAATCCCTCAAACATTGATAGAGGTAAAAATCATTGGAAAACAGGGTTCAAGGCCATATCTCAAAGGGCCCGGGGGGGGAGAGGAGGGAAGTAGGGTATGAAGGAACAACAAGCGAATACAAAGGGGGGAGACCCCTCTCATAAAAAAGCACAAACCTAGGGTTGACACCCGAGGAGGCCTGGATAATGTCTTTGACAATTTTACAGCTCTCTCTTACCTTCCTAAAATTATTTCCCTTGCGAACAGAGACATTCTTTACCCAGATCGAGGAGATTGTAAGGAAACTGGGGCCCTCAATATCCTCGGATGAAAATATTGGTAACAGAGAACAAAAATACCTAGGAAAGGACGGGTCTGAATTTAGACCCGTAAGAAAACCTTTCTCTTTAGAATCAAACAAAGGGGAGTTAGTGAGGGAGATGTCAAGAGCACAGTCCGACCTCCGCGTCAAGGGAAGGAAATCTAAGTTAGATAAAGCGGGGGAAGGTAAACCTTTAATAAATGGTGGAGTGAAGATAACCGGTTCTGACGTTAAAGGGTTGGCAATAGAATATTGACCCAAATGTTCAGGAAAGACACAACCCTCAAAAGACCCCCCAAACACCTCGAGATCCCTAGAAACAAAAGGAGTTATAGCCGCCCCGCCTCCTTGTCTAGCAACGCTAGGGAATCAACAATATCAACCGTCAAAATGAAATTAAGAAGAAACGATATAGATTGGGAAAAATTACCCACAAATGAAGTACCTGACTCCTTATCCAGAGGAATGGGGAAACTAAGGTCTCGTTCCATACCTGCTAGTGGTGTCAAAACCTCTGACCGAGTAACAGGTTACAAGAAAGGTCCAGTGCAGCAGTTCTCTGAGTTCTAAGTTGTAAAGCAACAATGACACCAGAAAGGAACCCGCTAGTAGTTAAGGGACTGAATAAAGGAATCATCCTCCCAAAGGAATTCCAGTTCATCTGATAACCCCTCAGCCAAATCCATCTCAACCAACAACCTAGGGGACACACGTTCAAAACCTAATAGCTGCTGCTCCTCCATGAGGATGAATTTACCAATGCATTCGTTATGACCATAAATCCCTTCAAGTTCTAACAGTGAACCGAAAAATCGGGTAATATTATCCACAGATGCCTTCTGGTAAGTTGTCCGTGTCTCGGATTGAAACCAACGTGCCATCTCGCCAACACCAAAGAGCCATGACCTACAGACCAGAATTGTAGTTCAATGGCCTATTGATCCTCCTCAGATAGAAACTGAAAAATAATCCAACTGTTCGCTAGCAAAATCACTTGACCAATGGATTTAATGATCGACATCCAGGAAACATGTATCCAGTTGAGGATATCATCCCAATAGTGTTTGATATATTCAAACTTTGCAACAAGGGCTCATCGCAAAAGGGCTTCCACCAATTCCATGGTGACATCCTTCCCGAGAATACAGACCGGTCGCGTTCCTTTCCCCTTCTCAAAGCGAATAGAAGCCCCAGGGTGGATCTATGATATGACACCGTTCATATCAGGAGCTTCCATAGGATTTGATGGATCAATACCTCCCCCAAGTGGCCCATTAGCCGTGAAGCCTCCTAACAACACACTATCTCCTCCACAAGGAACATACTGCATGAAGGAGACCTTCACTAGGGGGTTAGTGCGAACCCCACCTCATTTTTTCATCGTCATAGGGAAACCCTATCCAAAACTATCATAAAACTCACAAAATGAGAATAAAGGAACCCTAGAGAAGGAAACCTAACAACACTGACCCACTCCCCAAAATCAACACTGAAGTCTTCCCACTTTTTATCCTAGTTGGTACTAAGTCTATCAAATATGGATTGAACTCCAGTCAGAGAGATACAAAAGAAAAAAAAACCCACCTCACACAAACATACACCAAACACCAATCCCAAGAAGAAGGATCGTAAGCTAAAGCAGGAAAACATACCGCCTCCAAAATGGCCTAAGCGGAAAAGTTAGAGACATCTAGGTAGAAAGATCCCCATTGGGAATGCGGGGAACATCTCTGGCCAAAGAAAATCTGCCATTCGAGACATGGGATCAAAACCATTCCAAACCAACACCGCATCATAAGTATCATTTTCACTCAGGTACCCTAAACTTTCCCATTCCTATGTTTCTCCCATCTGATACATGCGCAAATTTCATTTTCCCTATCATATCCATTTACCTTGTAGCTACATGGAAAGTTAAATGTCATGAAATTTCCATGATCCATATATCAAATGCTAATTCTTTTTTTATATTCTTTATTTTATAATTGTTTAATTGTTACCCATTACTTTTTATATACTTTTTCAGTTAGAACAGTACACTTGTCACATCCTCCTGCAATTTATTAAAATGATGCGAGGATTCCCTTCTAGTGGTGTTTAGAGAGTCTGATATCCAATTTAGTTGGTTCTATATTTAGTCAAACCGCTAAATTTAACCAACCAGACCAATGTCGCATAGGCACTCAACAAAGAGCGGAATTCAAATTGGCGATGAACTCGATTCCATAAAAATTTCGCTCCCAGCTTCTGCTATTAACTCCCTTGCTATTTAATCAATGAAATGAATGAGGAATATCTAATCTAGATTGACAGTAGACTCCAAATGTCATAGGGTGAATTTTATTTAAATTTCGGGCACATGAAAACTTTCTTCGACCGCGCTAGTTCTACCAGTGAAATCATCGTCTTTCATCGATCTACTTCGACGATCGATCTTGGTTGTAGATTTCGATCCTAATTCCAACAAGCACCTCCAATTTCGCAGCTTATCATAGGTTTTCTTTCATCGACGAAATCAATCTCAACCGTAGGTCTGTCGATCTCAACCGTAGATCTATCGAAGATACATACATTTAAGTCTGTGATATTTTACAAGTAAATTGATCAGTGCAACGATCAATTTATTCTTGCAACACTCTACACACATAGACTACTTGGATTATATAGACTATAAGATTCATACGCATAAAGAATTAAAAATCATGCTCCTAGCTATTGGAAAGAAGACGACAAATAAGCAAACATATGCAAAGTATAAAAACCATATTCTTCATTCAATCAACCAGTCATAAAACATACACTCTCTGTTCCATTCTCTCTACAAGCTAAACAAGTTTCTTCTATCTATCTAAGATCTATGAGCTTAACCACATATTCTTTGAGCTATCCTCAAACCTCTACGAGCTATTCTAATATTTGTGAGTTGAACTAAGCTATCTAAGAAAATAACTCAAACTGAATTAAATACAAGAGGATTCTGTTTCCAGATCCTATAACCAAGAACTCAAATTTTATTCAAACTCTTAACTGAACCCTATGACTCATCACTAACTAACTGTTATAATGTCTCAACAGACTTCAAACTCAATCCTATATGTTACACATGGAAAGGATCGAGTATCCTTATCCATTTTATTGATCTTTAACATAAATAAAACAAACTTATACATGTGTGAGAATCTAGGTCTCCTTAGGTTCAACTAACTTTGGTGAAGTCA
Source organism: Pseudotsuga menziesii (assembly GCA_001517045.1). NCBI lineage: Eukaryota > Viridiplantae > Streptophyta > Pinopsida > Pinales > Pinaceae > Pseudotsuga > Pseudotsuga menziesii. Next base: position 60,267 of record LPNX011092524.1, on the reverse strand, counting down.
TGGATAACTTCATCTTCATGAGCCTATGCTCCTGCATCAGACTCCCCAACTTGGAACTCTTCATGGGATCATGTCCATGAGCTCCCTCCCTTCTATTTTTTTGTATGTTTGCAGCAGATACCCAAGAGATAAATATGGGCAGTGTTCTCATTTTGAATGGTCCCTTCATTCATGTTTTCCAGCACTATGTTTGCAACTGGTCCTTTGGTTCTTCCAGCATATGTTCAGAGTTATTTGAACATTCAATTTTCTCTTTCCTTTGACCTATAAACAAGTTGTCAACTGGTTCTCCTTCATCATCACATAGATTAATCAAATTTCTTGTCACATAAGCAAACATAAAATATATTAACATAAATACATATGTCATCCTATAGTTCTGTGTCGGAATTATTTGGTCGTCTTCCCTTCTGCTTGACTCTATCACATCACTATCCTTTGTGATTTGCTTAACCATAAAAATTCCATCATCCTTTCTGACTTCATACTGTGCTTCCTCCATCAATTCCATGCTTGCACTTGATATTTCTTGTTGGTCTGTTTTTTTCTTCAACCAATCAGTGCACACTTTGTTAGTCATTTCAATTTCAAAATCATTTACCTGTAAAATTAATTTTACCTCATCTTTAGCTTTCCAATCACTCACAATCCTCTTGTTAGTCATTATCAACAATTGACTACTAACTTCCTCTTGCTTACCTCTAAATGGATGAAGACTATGTTTATTTCCATTCATTTCAAAGGAATAGACATTCCTCTTACCCTCATGCACTGCTTCTCTGTCAAATTGTAAAGGCCTTCCTAATAAAACATGACAAGCATCCATTTCTATGATGTCACATTTTACCTCATCCTGATAACTTCCAATCTAAAACTATACTTAGCATTGTTCACTCACAAGAACTTGATTATCATTCTCTAGCCATGCAACTATGTATGGTTTTGGATGTAATGTCCTCTTTAAATTCAGCTTGTCCACCATTTCTATAGACACCGAATTATCAATACTACCATTATCAATAATCAACTTGGAGCACTTACCTTCAGATTTGCAAACTATCTTAAATAGGCTCCTCCTTTGAACTGACTCATCAATTACCTTGTTCAGGGTATTTCACCTTGTTCAGGGTATTTCAACATCGACCTCTAATTCTTTTGGAGCTTCAGGTTCAGCTTGCACTACTTGTTTTCCCCTCTGTCTGGCAACATTCTCTTGACAGTCCCATGACATGTGACCCAGCTTTCCACGTGTGTAACACCTCACTTGTCCACCTCTTCCTCTGCCTCTTCCTCTTGAAGCATTCCTTCCACCTACATTCTCATTGATTCTGTGAAACTGTATTTGCTAATTTGAACTGCTATCTTCACCTTTCTATTGGTGTTCCCTTCCTCCATAGCCTATTACCTTTTCTTTGTGACTCTACTTTCTCATCAACTTCTCCTCATACCTTAAAGAAACCTGATATGCTTCCTCAAAAAATCTCAATGACAACAAATCCAACTCATCTTGTATATAACATCTTAGACCATTAACATACCTAGCTACCCTCTCAGGCGTGTCTTCCATATGTCCAGATTTGATATTTACCTTATAAAATTCCTCAATATACTCCCTAACTGTCATTGACTTTTGTTCAATATTTTGCATTTACCTAAACAAAATCAACTTATATTCCTTAGGAAGAAATTTACCTTTCAATTTAGCTGTCATTATGTTCCAGCTATTGATCCTGGCTTTGTTCTTCAAGATCATTTCCTCTTGCACACCATCCCACCTTAAGGATACATGCCCTCTTAACATTATGATAGAAAATCTAACTTGCATGTATTCCTTCACTTTAGCATAGTCGAAGTGTTTGTTCATGGCATTGATCCAATCAATTAACTCTTCTAGATCCAAGCTTCCACTGTAGAATGGCACATCTGCTCTTGAACTAGAACCTGCACCAAAAATAGACCTAAACATTCTTACCTCAGGAGTTTCAATAGTTGTTTCCCCCTCCTCTTTAGGTATTCTTCATCACTTGTATCTCCAGTGTGCTCATGATGTATGCCAATTTCTAAGGCTTCCAGCCTTGCTCTCAGAGTTCTTATCTTCTATCTCAATTCTACATTGGCAACAAGTCTTCCTTTCCTACCCCAACCTCTTCCAACTCTGACCTCCATCTCCTTGCACAACAATTCACTACTAGATACAATTTTCCTATCACTAATGACTTTCTCTGAATATGTTAGTAATACAGGAGTAAAAGTAACCTTGTCTTTCATACAGAAAAACTACTCCAACCTCATAAAATAACAATTCACAATCTTTCAGAGACAAAGACTAATGTGATCACACTCTCATACCTTCACGCAGAATCCCTTTTCTGCTCTGATACCACTCTGATGCCAGGATTCCCTTCTAGCAGTCCTTAGAGAGACTGATATCGAATTTAGTCGATTCTATATTTAGTCGAACCGCTAAATTTAACCAACCTGGCCAATGTCCCACAGACGCTCAACAAAGAGAGGACTTCAAATTGGCGATGAACTCAATTCCATAAAAATTTCGCTCCCAGCTTTTGTTATTAACTCCCTTGCTAGTTAATCAACTAAATGAATCAGGGCCGTCTGATCTAGACGGTGGACTCCAAATGTCATAGGGTGAATTTTACTTAAATTTCGTGCACATGAAAAATTTCTTCGATCGTGCTAGTTCTCCTAGAGAAATCATCGTCTGTCATCGATCTACTTTGACGATCGATCTTGGCCATATATTTTGATCCTAATTCTAGTGAGCACCTCCAATTTTGTAGCCTTATAATAGGTGTTCTTTCATCGACGAAATCAATCTCAACAGTAGGTCTGTCGATATCAACCGTAGATCTGTCGAAGATACATATATTTAACTCTGTGATATTTTACGAGTAAATTGATCAGCACAACGATCAATTTCTTTCTGCAACAATCTACACAAATAGACTTCTTGGATTATATAGACTATCAGATTCTTACGCATAAAGAATTAAAAATCATGCTCCTGGCTATTGGAAAGAAGACGACAAATAAGAAAGCATATGCAGAGTATAAAAACCTTGTTCTTCATTCAATCAACCAGTCATAAAACGTACACTCTCAGTTCCATGCTCTCCGTGAGCTAAAGAAGTTTCTTCGAGCTATCTAAGATCTATGAGCTTAACCAAATCTTCTTCGAGCTATCCTCAAACCTCTATGATCTATTCTAGGCTCTGTGAGTTGAACTAAGCTATCTAAGAAAATAACTTAAGCTGAATTAAATACAAGAGGATTTTGTTTCCAGAACCTATAACCAAGAACTCAAATTTTATTCAAACTCTTAACTGAACCCTATGACTCATCACTAACCAATTACTATAATGTCTTGATAGAATTCAAACGCAATCCTATATGTTACACATGGAAAGGGTCGAGTATCCTTATCCATTTTATTCAGCTTTAACATAAATAAAACAAACTTATACATGCGTGAGACTCTAGGTCTCCTTAGGTTCAACTAACTTTGGTGAAGTCGTGGATAACTTCATCTCCATAGATCTCATTAGGTACAACTAACTTTGGTGAAGTCATGGATAACTTCATCTTCATGAGCCTATGCTCTTGCATAAAAAATATATATACTTACTTTATAAAAAATACACTTACTATTTCAATCCAAAATCTAAAATCTAAATACTTATTAATATAAAAAACTACATTAATACCATCAAAACATAATTACATATACAAACAATTTTAAATATGAAATTATGAGAAAATAAAATTATAAATAGTATTTTTTTACTTATTTAACCGAATAAAGAGTGCCTTTTACCTTTTATTTGAATGATAAAAAGGCCTACAGATTTCGATGTGCCAAATGAAATAATTCATTAACGTTTTTAAATTGTTGATTATAGATTTACAATTTATAAATATTTCTAAATTGTGAATTATAAACTTGTTTTCCAAGATTAGTTTGAACCAATTAAAAATGATCTATTTTAAGATTATGCTCTAAAATAAATAAATAAAATTGAACCTAAACTAGATATACTCACAAGTAAATTAATATCCTTTTCTAATCATGGTCTAAACCAATACAATGAAATCATTTACCCACATATAACATAACTAGCAACAACCAACTTTTGTCAAATGGATGTAGTTTGGGTGGTTGAGAGGAATGAATGTTACCCTCCCCACCCAGGTTCTACTCTTGTAAGTGACATGTTTCTCTTGTGGAGCCTTTTGTAATAAATGTTGTGATTGATGGAATTTTCCGTGGAGTAGCCCTCTAACAAATGGTGAACCACATTTAAAAAAAACTAGCAACAACCATATTACTAAGATTAATATGTTAGTGACATGTTGCTCTTGTAGAGCCCTTTGCAATAAATGTTGTGATTGATGGAATTTTCCGTGGAGTAGCCCTCTAACAAATGGTGAACCACATTTAAAAAAAACTAGCAACAACCATATTACGAAGATTAATATGTTTGAAATAGGTCGATACATATATATATTTGATATATTGTTAATGTTTTTTTTATTAAAGAATGTGACAATTACTTCTATCTAATAGTTAAGCAAATATTGCAACCACTTAATTTATGGTTGTTAAGTTCATAATTGAAGTTAGACTCATAGTTGTATCATCATTGGAGTTAAGCTAATAGTTGTACCTAATAGTTAATTTAAAAGTTAATATATTGGCAACATATTAATAAAAAAAAATCATGATTGGAGTTGAAGTTAAGCTAATAGTTGTATCATCAATCTATTTAAGCTAATAATTGAAAAGTTGTATCTAATAATGAAATAGTTGAAGCTGAAGTTTTCTCTTTTTCCAACTATTACGAATTGTACTTATCAGATGTTTTTTATTTTTTTGAAATGCAGGATTTATTACGAGTTTGGAGGAGTTTATTAGGAGTTTTACTCTTACATGAGTTCACATTACCTAGACTCCTAGATGCCAAATGAGTTTGGACTAAGCCTTAAGTGATTAGAGTTGAAGTTAAGCTAATAGTTGTAAAATCATTGGACTTAAAAGCTAATAGTTGTATCTAATAGTTCTCCAATATAACTGTGATTAGAGTTGAAGTTAAACTAATAGTTCTAGAATAATTAGACTTGAGCTAATAGTTTTATCTAATAATGGATGGAGTTAAGCTGGTAGTTTTATCTAATAGTTGAAGATTAATTTTAATTTTTACAACTATCACTAAGTGTACTTATCACATGTTAATTAAGTTATTTTTTATTTTTTTGAAATTATTTTTATTAATTTTGGAGGATGCTCATAGAATCAATTGGACAGTACACTTGTCTCATTCTCATTTAATTTTGGACGACGCCCATAGAATCAATCTAGACAATACACTTGTCTCATTCTCTTCAGTAGATGAAAAAACATAGATGGTAGCCCACCAAAAATTCTAAAATATATACGTCTATCCGCTTAACTATCAGCTTAACACTAAAGAAAATGAATGCATGAATAACTCACAATTGAAACCGTTTAAATAGAAGAATATGAAAAATAAAATGTTTCAAAAATGTCTTCCATTCGAAAACTATCTCTCAACCATTCAATTCCTATAAATATAATCCATCCACAAACTATGTCAATATTTCTACGTGCATGGGTGTAGACTGACTGGCAAGTGTCATGTAAATGAAGGAATGTTGTAAAGGAGGTCTCAAATCATCCATTTTAAAATTATACTCTAAAATAAATAAATAAAATCGAACCTAAACTAAATATACTAACAAGTATATCCATATCCCTTCCTAATCATGGTCGAAATCAATACATATAAGTAATCATATTAAAATGTTCATAAAAGGTTTTGCTTTTCTTTATCGATATTTTTCAATATGCTCATTTCAATAATTAAAGATCATGTTGCTATTGGATGGTAAAGCGTCTTTTCAATTTCGTTAAATACTCCAAGTCAAAGCTAAAAATTGTGCATTAAGCTTCCTTCATTGCCTAAACTTGGGAAACATGTGTTAATTATTTATATTATCTAATCTTTAGGATACCCATAATTTTCAATGAATTTCACCAATAAAATTAAAATATCTTGAAATTAAAATATTTAAGAATAAAGACCAATAATCAAGACATGAGCCACTCGTTATCAATAGAGCTTATGCCTTTACATAAGAAGACAAATTGAAAATAAGTGTGAAAAAACCTAATATTTAATGCTTGAGATAACGTTTTATTGGTGGAATGTTTTGAGCACCTTATGGGAAGCATCATCCTAGTGGGTTTTGCTATAGGGGACGACCAACATTGTCGTTAGGAACCCAAAAAAAAAGTGTGAAAAAACCTAATATCTAATGCTTGAGATAACGTTTTATTGGTGGAATGTTTTGCTCACCTTATGGGAAGCATCATCCTAGTGCGTTTTGCTATAGGGGACGACCAACATTGTCGTTAGGAACCAAAAAATAAAAAAAATTGAAGGTTCGATTGTTTAATGTCAAATGATTACACATTACCCAGGATAAACCAAACTTCTCTTTCACGTGGACTGGGAACTTAGATTCCATTTGTCTCATCTGTTGCTGGCATATTAGATTCCATTTGAGAGAGACCAGGGCTGGATGATTCAGGGAAAGGTTGACCATAATGCCCTCTATACTGACTTTTAACATTATCCTGATCATAATAATATATGTGTTTTATTATTTAATTTTTTCAATTCTGACTTTAAACATTAACGTGATCATAATAATATATGTGTTCTATTATTTAATTTTTTCAATTCTGCAGCCCCTTGGATCGTTCCAAAAAATAAGTAGAGATAAATCAGACCCACATGCGACATCGACAATAGTTCGTTGACCTCTCCGTACTCACCACTTCTCCGCTTGATTAAGTAGTCGAATTAAAAATCCTAATTCAAAGGCCAAATCCACCAGTACCCCCACTAATTAAAACTATAAAAATAATTTTCCTTTTAGTTTAAGTGTCTGGTTTTCCTTCTTTGAAGTTGATGGACAAGGACACAAATTTCTTTAAACTAAAATGACGCCGTTTATGGTTGGCGTCAGTGGTAATCAACACTACAAGAAAAGCAGCAGCTTACTTTGGCTTTGGAAACGTTACTGGTTTAGTTTGTTACAATTTACTTTAGTATATGTTAAACTTTATATATTTTAGTATTTTAGAATTTCGGGTGGATTTTTAAGTAGGTTTCAAAATAAATAATTATAAATATATATAAAATAACTGGTAGTGGATGTGTTGCTAATTTGTAGTGGTTATATAGATAACTCGTACTAATGAATGAATAACTGGATGATGCATAAATAAAGTAGACAACTTGTTTAACTAAAAGAATGCTGATGATAATAAATAGTTAAAACATAGAAAATAAATGATTATAACTATGCATAGAAAAACAAGTAACAGACAATTATAACACTTAATTTGTGATCTATCAATATAATTAAAAAACAAGTAACTGATAATTATGACACTTTGCTTATAAAGATTCACCTACCACAAGTTAACTACCACAAGTTAACTAGCTGTGCAACTATTACAAACATAAAATTCTATCACTCCTCACCAATCATTCTTTAAGGCATGTGTTCTGACTAAGCGTTGGAAGCATGAATCAAGGTCCTGATTTCAAGCAATCTACAGCTCTTCTGAAGTATGTCTATAATAAGAACCAGTTCAATATACAGGGCGGTTCTGTTATTTATAAGATACTCTGCAACTTTACTTCATGCAGTTTATACATCTTTTTTTATCGAGCAATAGTCTAATCAGTAAGTAATGGCTGTACATGGTTTGAGTTATAGAACTTTAGAAGAATCCCAAAGATTAATTCATATCAGAGAATTTGTTCCAGAGAAAGATCTCCAAATAGTAGAAGACTTGGAGTCACGATGTGAAGTAGGGCTGAGTGGTAGCTCCCAGCTTTACACAGACCTCTTGGGTGACCCCGTCTGTAGAGTTCGCAACAGTCCTGCTTATACAATGCTGGTACGATTCATAACGTGCAACAAAATCCAACTTGTTTGAATAGAAATCAGTACAAATCTTATATTTTGCTAGCTGGAATGCAAAATAAGTCTATTGAAAATTTTGGTTTTTGTTTGGGACAGGTTGCGGAGTACGGCGCAGAAAGAGAAATGGTGGGCCTCATCAGAGGCTCCATTAAAGCTGTCGTATGCGGGACTAAGCAAGTGCTGCCTGGAGAACAACAAATACCGTTGTTCGCCAACGCAGCTTACATTCTTGGTCTGCGAGTCTCGCCGTCGCACAGGTACTAGATTTAAAGGTTTGGTGTTTATGTTAAATGGTAGCTCTTCATTGATGTTTTTTGCATGATTTTACAGGCGTTTGGGGGTCGCGCTGAGGCTAGTCCAAGCTATAGAAGAGTGGTTCAAAAGAAACGGTGCTGATTACGCGTACGTAGCCACGGAAAAAGACAACGAAGCGTGCATGGAGCTCTTCGTAGAGAAATGCGGCTTCGCCAGATTTAGAACCAACGCCATCTTAGTTCACCCCGTCCATTCACATTCCAAACGATCCTCCATTAGAGCAAACATATTCAAACTGGACGTTGCCGAAGCCGAGAGTTTGTATTGGGAATGCATGGGAACGACGGAATTCTTCCCCAAAGACATGAACGCCGTGCTGAGCAACAGGTTGAGCCTGGGCACTTGGGTGGCCGTCCCTCAGGCGGAGCAATGGCAACCGCCCGGCCGCTACGGTGCCCGTCCTCGTGGCTCTAATTCTTGGGCGGTTATCAGTTTGTGGAACACCTCGGAGGTGTTCAAGATGACTGTAAAGGGCGCGGGCATGGCTACGCGTTTATATGCCGCTACGAGCCGGTTTTTGGACTGGGCGTTGCCGTGGCTCAGAATCCCTTCATTTCCGGACTTGTTCTGTTCCTTTGGTGTGGCTTTTATGTATGGAGTGCACGCGGAGGGCCCGATGGGCGGAGAGCTCCTTAATCATCTCTGTGGCTTTGCTCACAACTTGGCAAAGGAGAAAGGATGCCGACTTATAGCCACCGAAGTTGGGGAGTGTGATCCCTTAAAAAACTGCATCCCCTACTGGGACTGTTTCTCTTGTCTGGAGGACATTTGGTGCATCAAGAAACTGAGTCATACTTCTTCCAGTGAGGGAGAAGAGCAGGAATATGACTGGAGCAAGTCACGCTCCAGTGCTAGGATCTTCGTTGATCCTAGAGAGATTTGAAAAATATCGGTAAATAGGAAATTGAGAGTTTTGATTTGGATAAGTATGAGCTTCTTCGGTGAATGATGGGTTTTTGGGTGTTTTAAGTTTGTAAATCTAATACAAAGAGAATGGATTGCCACGCTTAAAAAAAAAAGACAGAAAGAAAGACATGATGGGTGATTTATTTAATTTTGGTGATTTCTTGAAATCTTAATTAAATTTAAAATATTTATAAATTTTTTTGGTTTATTTAGAATCATTTTATTTATATTTGAGTTTTAAAAGCAAGTCTGTAGAGTGTGCTAACTGTATTTTAAGAATGTGATTTAGGGGTATAGTTTAAATGAGGATTAGGTTGATATGAAGATATATTGGGGTATTCTATTAACTACATTTTAAGAATGTGTTTTAGGGGTATAGTTTAACTTAGGATTAGCTTGATATGAAGGATATATTGTAAATGAAGGTCATCAATTCAATATTCATGTTGGCTTATTCAAACCCGTGCTTGGTTCTATCATATAATTTCTTTAAACAGCTTTATTATATTTACAATTCTAATTTTAAAATTTATTTAACCTTTTTCAAATCGTCAAATTTTACCAATCAACATAATTATATTTACAATTTACAATTTTGATTTTAAAATGTATTTAACCTTTTTTAAATTGCCAAATTTTACCAAACACAATTATGATGAGAGTAACCTAAACATTAGACTATTTGCACATGGATTCTCTATGAGCATCCTACAACCCAGTATGGGAAGATGTGTATTAGAGGTGAATTTGATCCCTTTTGACGCTTAGTATATCAGTTTTAAGATAGATCTAAATTATTGAAATCTTAGTTTTGAATTGCTAAATTAAGTAATTAAATTCCTACAAAAATTGCCAAAAAAATACAAATCTTCTAGAATTTAGCTCACTCCATTTATAATAGCTTCATAACAATTGTGGTTACATACTTTTGTTTAACTTTATTGTATTATCATTTATATCTATAAATTTGTTTTATTATAACTTACATATTATGATAGGAAAAAAGTAATATTAATATAATATTGAAAAAACAAAAACAAATAGAAGTAAAAATTAATACTGAAATAATTCTGAAGAATCAAATAGAGGTTCCTACAAGCCCCTCATCTAAGCTGTCTTAAAAAAGGTTAAAATTTATAAAATTAAATTTAAACTTGTGAGTAATATTAATTCATTTATCATGATTTTTTTTAATAAAAATAACAATCTGCTTTCTTTTTCTTTATTTTTTAATATAATTTCTTTAAACAACCTTATTATATTTCCAATTTTGATTTTAAAATTCATTCTAACTTTTTTCAATTGTATAACATTATTAAAAGCAATTGACTTTGTTAACAATTATAGTAAGATTCATAAACTGAAGATATGTATGTTTTAAATTTTAGAATTTCTAGCAGAGTTCACGTTTGTTTTTTAAATTATTTTTAAAAAGTTTTGTTATTCAATTTTTTTTAAGTTTAATGATTTTTTTTAAAGATGCTCAATTTATTTATTTATTTAATAAACAAATAACTATTAATTTTAAGAAAAATTAAATATATGTTCTTTTGGGAAAATGAAGGTAACTTTAAGTTGCTAAAGTATTTGTGTATGTTAATAATAATATATCATTGTGAAACTTTTTAGTACATTTTAAGAGAACTCGTTTGTTGCAGCACAAAGTAAAAAACTTTTATGGTTTCCATGGTAGTGTTAGAGGGAGGGAGAGAAATAAATCCTCTCATGACTGGAAAAAGTAACATTTCTGAAAGGTGTTCTAAACAATGAGTAAACGAACATCCAGGTCAAGAGACATGAAAAGGAAGTGTAAGGAATCTTCCCACACAAGCAAGCATTGACAATGGGTGACATTACAAACCAGAATCAACGATCAAAAAATGAGAGAGAAGAGAACCCTCCACATGGTATGGCGAGCAACAATTAAATAAAGAGGAAAAGATAGTTTGATACCTACACCTACACTAAGAACCCAAGTAGACACATCTTAAAAACTTAAACAATTCCTATGTATGGGTTCCAACCCTAAAAAAATCCTTGGGCAAGTGGATCAACAAAAAAAATCATAATTGGAAACTATATCTAGTACATGCATGATCATCCATTGATAGAGAAATTTATGGGTTTCCAATCTTCAAAAAATCCTTGGGTTGGTGGATCAACAAAATATGGAATCCAAAAGGACATATTCATCCAAAAACGACCCCTACTTCTTCAATTCGGCATGTATATACCTTTGATTCTAGATAGAAATTTTTAGTTCAAACAAGGAGGAATATTTGACATCTAGTACATGGAGGAATATTATATTTACAATTCTGATTTTAAAATTTATTTAACCTTTTTCAAATCATCAAATTTTACCAATCAACATAATTATATTTACAATTTACAATTTTGATTTTAAAATGTATTTAACTTTTTTTAAATCACCAAATTTTACCAAACACAATTATGATGAGAGTAACCTAAACACTAGACTATTTGCACATGGATTCTCTATGAGCATCCTACAACCCACTATGGGAAGATGTGTAGTAGAGGTGAATTTGATCCCTTTTGACGCTTAGTTTATCATTTTTAAGATAGATCTATATTATTGAAATCTTAGTTTTAAATTGCTAAATTAAGTAATTAAATTCCTACAAAAATTGCCAAAAAAATACAAATCTTCTAGAATTTAGCTCACTTCATTTATAATAGTTTCATAGCAATTGTGGTTACATACTTTTGTTTAACTTTTTTGTATTATCATTTATATACTATAAATTTGTTTTATTATAACTTACATATTATGATGGGAAAAAATTAATACTAATATAATATTGAAAAAGCAAATAGAAGTTTCTGCAAGCCCCCATCTAAGTGATCTTAAAAAAGGTTAAAAGGAAAAAATAAATACTGAGATAATATTGAAGAATCAAATAGAAGTTCCTACAAGCCCCTCAATTAAGCTGTCTTAAAAAAGGTTAAAATTTATAAAATTAAATTTAAATTTGTAATTAATATTAATTCATCTATCATGATTTTTTTTTAAATAAAAATAGCAATTTGCTTTTTATTTTTATTTTTTTATATAATTTCTTTAAACAACCTTATTATATTTCCAATTTTGATTTTAAAATTCATTCTAACTTTTTTCAATTGTATAACATTATCAAAAGCAATTGACTTTGTTAACAATTATAATAAGATTCATAAAGTGAAGATATGTATGTTTTAAATTTTAAAATTTCTAGTAGAGTTGACGTTTGTATTTTAAATTATTTTTAAAAAGTTTTGTTATTCAATTGTTTTTAAGTTTAATGATTTTTTTTGTAAAGATGCTTTATTTATTTATTTATTTAATAAATAAATAATTATTAATTTTAAGAAAAATTAAATATATGTTCTTTTGGGAAAAAGAAGGTAACTTTAAGTTACTAAAGTATTTATGTATGTTAATAATAATATATCATTGTGAAACTTTTGAGTACATTTTAAGAGAACTTGTTTGCTGCAGCATAAAGTAAAAAAAATTTATGGTTTCCATGGTAGTGTTAGAGGGAGGGAGAGAAATAAATCCTCTCACAACAGGAAAAAGTAACATTTCTCAAAGGTGCTCTAAACAATGAGTAAATGAACATCGAGGTCAAGAGGCATGAAAGGGAAGTGTAAGGAATCTTCCCACACAAGAAAGCATTGACAATGGGTGACATTACAAACAAGGATCAACGATCAGAAAATGAGAGAGAAGAGAACCCTCCAAATGGTATGGTAAGCAACAATGAAATAAAAAGGAAAAAATAGCCTGATACCTACACCTACACTAAGAACCCAAGTACACACATCTTAAAAACTTAAACAATACCTATGTATGGGTTCCAACCCTAAAAAAATCCTTGGGTGAGTGGATCAACAAAAAAATTCATAATTGGAAACTATATCTAGTACATGCATGATCATCGAGTGATCTAGAGAAATTCATGGGTTTCCAATCCTCAAAAAAATCCTTGGGTTGGTTGATCAACAAAATATTGTATCCAAAAGGACATATTCATCCTAAAATTGGGGAATTTCCAAAAACGACCCCTACTTCTTCAACTCGGCATGTATATACCTTTGATTCTAGATAGAGATTTTTAGTTCAAATAAGGAGGAATATTCAAAATCCCCAGTATGGATATGAATTTACTCCCTGTGATAGGAATATTGGGGTGAGGAATATTTGACATCTAGTACATGCATGATCGTCTAATACATATTTATGGAAATTATATCTGGTACACGCATGATCATTCAATGATAGGGAAACTCATAGGTTTCCAACCCTCAAAAAAAATCCTTGGGATGGTGGATAAAAAAAAAATGGAATCCAAAAAGACATATTTATCCTAAAATGGGGTCAAAAGGACTCTTTACTACCATCTTCTCAATCATAGAAGACAAAAATAACCCCTACTTCTTCAACTCAGCATGTATATACCTTTGATTCTAGATAGAGATTTTTAGTTCAAAGAAGGAGGAATATTCAAAATCCCCAGTATGGATATGAATTTACTCCATGTCATAGGAATATTGGGATGAATAAACCCATGAAGGAACTGGCAACATCGTAGACACATTTGTTAAAATATTTGAAGTTACGAAGCAAGGCCTATACAGCTCATATGTGAGAATTTTTACATGAATGTAATGAAAGATCTTATGGAATCCATTTATCATGGATACCAAGATAGAGAATGGATTCAAACTATCGATTACAAGCACATATATTTTTGTTTTCTTAAAGGCCATGAACATTTGCATTTATTTAGGGATTTCCAACTCAACAAGTAGAAACAACCAAATACAATTTTAGTAGAAGAGAAAGATTTGGATAGCTTCATCAAAATCACCAACAAAAAGAAACCAGGAAGGAAACAGAGCCCTTTAGTTCCTATAAAGGCCCATACATTCCACCAAAAACTTTGGGGCACTAAGGGAAGGAGATCACCACCTTAGGAAATCATCGAAATAAAAATGATTAAAACAAGAAAATGAAATCAAATATCATAGGTCAAGAAAAAAAAATCAAGAGGTGATCACAAAAAGTGGGACATAAACATGTCACAAAACTTAAGAGGAAATGTAGACAATAGGAGAAAATCTCATAGAGTCAGACAAAGGTGAGGACATGGATATAAGGGATTTAAATCTACATAATTTCTTGATGGATATGAAAAACAAGACACCCACTCCATTCTAAATAGCCATATATCCCTCTTAATGAATGTGCTCCATAGAACAGGGAAAAAACCCAACCAATATTCTTTTAAAATAGGTGTAGCATAATCTTCCTTAGGATTCAAAACTATTCCACCCCTAAAGAGCATGTAAGGCTACCTCAAAATGAAAAAAGGAAGATGAAAAATAAATAACATGAAAAAATTGAATGGCCTTGGAGAATGATTGATAAACTCTAGAAGATACATTCTGATGATAGACAAGTCCCCCATCTAACCAATCATGAGAATCATCTCATGGAGCTTAAGAGGCATCAACAACAAGAGTAAACAAAGATTTATATGTAAAAATGATACAAGTCGAGAAACCATTTATTCTAATGTTATAAGAAACAAAATGTTGTTGTCAAACAATCACTCCTATAGATAGATACTATTAAAAAGATTGTGAAGGCATCGTAGTGTATGTTAAAGGAGCTGCAAGAGAAATTGCCACTATATGGGATCCTATAATTAATAATAAGAAAGAAGGATGTATTTTCTACTTCATGTACTCTTTCAAATAAATTTCACTTAGTAGGTACTAATTTTGAGGGTTTCATACTAACAAATGTTTTGGCCCAAACCAAATTAAGGAAAAAATGCAATTTCTCCACTTGCTCCAATGCTCGGGGAACTCATACCCATTCCTCAATGGATAATTGGTGGTGATTTAAACCTTATGACTTCTCTCTTGGAAAAAAAGAAGAAGGCTTGGGATGAACATTCGACATACGCTGAACATTTGGATGAAGTGGCGATTTCTTTAAATCTAAATTAAATTTAAAATATTAAATTTTTTTATTTAGAATCTTTTTATTTATTTTTTAGTGTGTTAACTACATTTTAAGAATGTGTTTTAGAGGTATAGTTTAATTGAGAATTAGATTGATTTGAAGAATATATTGTAAATGAAAGTCACGAGTTCAAATCATCTTAGCTTATTCAAACCTCATGCTTGAAGGTTTTTTCATATAATTTCTTTAAACAACTTTATTATATTTACAATTTTGATTTTAAAATTTATTTAACCTTTTTCAAATCGTCAGATTTTACCAAACAACATCATTATATTTACAAATTACAATTTTGGTTTTAAAATTTATTTAACCTTTTTCAAATAGTCAAATTTTACCAAACACAATTTATGATGAGAGTAAGCTAAACACTAGATGATTTGCACCTAGATTCTGGTTGCTCCGAAGATGAGCATTCTACAACCTAGTAGGGGAAGATGCGTATGTCCTTCTGTGCTCATCATAGAGCTGACACGTGTCCTTCCTCAACATTTCCACTCTAAAAAGGAGGTTTGTAGTTAGAGAGATTTGATCCCTTTTGGTGCTTAGTATATCATTTTTAAGATGAATCTAAATTGTTGAAACGATAGTCTTGGATTGTTGGAATTGCATAATTAAATTCCTACAATTTTTTTTCCAAAATAATGGAAATCCTCTAGAGTTTAGCTCACTCCATTTATAATAACCTCATAACAATTGTGGTTGCATACTTTTGTTTACCTTTGTTTTGTTATCACTTACATATTTACGTCGAGAGACGTTTTTATTTGAGATTTGGGGTGGACTACAACCTATGCTTTTTCATCTACGGACGAGGATGAGACAAGTGTACCATCGAGATTGATTCTATGGAAGTCGTTCAAAATTCTAAATAAACAAGTATAAAAAAATAGGAATATAAAAAATAAATGGTAGTTATCTAGT
>LPNX011092524.1:0-43600 GCA_001517045.1 Pseudotsuga menziesii | reverse complement strand
AACGGATTGTTGATAAATGGATAACAGGAAGAATGTCGATGATAATATGTATCTAGGCATGGATAGCTCACACTTAAACCCATTTAACTAAAATAATACTAGGAATAAAAAAAAATCCTAATTGTACTCTTCCATCCATAACTATTTCTTAACCATTTGAAAAAATCCTAATTGTATTCAAGCAAATAGAAGTGCCTCCAAACCTCCATCTAAGTGATCTTAAGAAAAGTTAAAATTTATAAAATTAAAGTTTAAACTTGTGATTAATATTAATTTATCCATCATGATTTTTTTTATTTTTTTTAAAAATTAATTTCCTTTTCTTTGCTCTCTTATCTAATTTCTTTAAAAAACCTTGTTATATTTCCAATTTTGATTTTAAAATCCATTCAACTTTTTTCAAATTGTTTAACATTAACAAAAGCAATTGACTTTCTAAACAATTATAATAAGATTCTTAAAGGTGAGATATGAATGTTTTAAGTTTTAAAATTTCTCTCAGAGTTGACTTTTGTTTTTAATTTAATTTTATTATTTTTAAAAGTTTTGTTAGAGTTGACTTTTGTTTTTAATTTAATTTTATTATTTTTAAAAGTTTTGTTATTTAACTGTTTTTAAGTTTAATGATATTTTTAAAGATGGTCAATTTATTTATTCGTATTTATTTAATAAATAAATAATTATTAATTTTAAGGAAAATTAAATATATATGTTTTTGTGAGAAAACTAAGGTAACTTTTAGTTTTTAAAGTATTTGTGTATGTTAATAATGATATAACATTGTGGAACTTTTGAGTAGATTTTAAGAGAACTTGTTTGCTACAGCACAAAGTCAAAAACTTTTAGTGGTTTGCATGGTAGTGTTAGAGGGAGGGAGATCGACTCCCTCGAAATAAATCCTATCACGACAGGAAAACGAAACCTTTCTTAAAAGGTGCCTTAAACAACCAGTAAACGAACATCGAGGTCAAGAGACATGAAAGGGAGGTGCAAGGAATCCTCCAACACAAGCTAGCAAGCATTGACAATGGGTGACATTATGAACCAAAATCAATGATCAGAAAATGACAGAGAAGAGAACCCCCCAAATGGTATGGAAAGCAACAATGAAATAAAGGAGAAAAAATAGCTTGACTCCTACACCTACACTAAGAACCCAAATACACACATCCTAAAAACTTAAACAATACCTACGTATGGGATTACTTCTCCCACTAAGAACTCAAATACACACATCCTAAAAACTTAAACAATACCTACGTATGGGATTACTTCTCCCATAATTGGAAACTATATCTAGTACATGCATGATCATGCAATGACAGGGAAATTCATGGGTTTCCAACCCTAAAAAAAGCCTTGGGCTAGTGGATCAACAAAAAATTTCAGAATTGGAAACTATATCTAGTACATGCATGATTATCCAATGATAGAGAAATTCATGGGTTTCCAATCCTTGAAAAAATATTTGGGCTGGTGGATCAACAAAAAATGGAATCCAAATGGATATATTCATCCTAAAATTGGGGGGTTTCCAAAAACTACCCCTACTTCTTCAGCTTGTCATGTATATACCTTTGATTCTAGATAGAATTTTTTAGTTCAAACAAGGAGGAATATTCACCATCTAGTACATGCATTGTCATCTAGTTCATGATTATGGAAACTATATCTAGTACATGCATGATCATCCAATGATAGGGAAACTCATGGGTTTCCAACCCTCAAAAAAATACTTGGGATGGTGGATAAAGGAAAAATGGAATCCAAAAGGACATATTCATCCTAAAATGGGTTCAAAAGGACTCTTTACTACCATCTTCTCAATCCTATAAGAGAAAAACAATGTTTCCAAAAGAAACCCCTACTTCTTCAACTCAACATGTATATACCTTTGATTCTACATAGAAATTTTTAGTTCAGAGAAGGAGGAATATTCGACATCCCCAGTATGGATACGACTTTACTCCTTGTCATAGGAATATTGGGATGAAGAAACCCTTGAAGGAACTGACAACATCGTCGACACATTTGTTAAAATATTTGAAGTTATGAAGCAAGGCCGATACAACTCATATGTGAGAAATTTTGCATGAATGTAATGAAAGCTCTTATGGAATCCATTTGTCATGGATACCAAGATAGAGAATGGATTCAAACCGTTGATTACAAGAACATATCTTTTCGCTTCCTTAAAGGCCTTGAACATTTTCATTTGCTTATGGATTTCAATCTTAACAAGTAGAAACAACCAAATACAATTTTAGTAGAAGATAAATATTTGGATAGCTTCATCAAAATCACTAACAAAAAGAAACAAGGAAGAAAATAGAACCCTCTAGTTCCTATAAAGGTGATACATTCCAAAAAAAAATTTGGGGCGCTAAGAGAAGGAGATCACCACCTTAGCAAATCACCAAAATAAAAATGATTAAAACAAGAAAATGAAATCAAATATCAGAGGTCAAGAAAAAAAATCAAGAGTTAATCAGAAAAAGTGGGACATAAACATGTCAAAAAACTTAAGAGGAAACGTAGACGATAGGTGAAAATATCATAGAGTCATACAAAGGTGAGGACATGGATATAGGGGATTTAATTCTACAAATAAATATTGGTGGATATGAAAAACAAGACACCCACTCCATTCTTAATAGCCATATATCCCTCCTAAGGAATGTGCTCCATAGAACTGGGAACAAACCCAACCAATCTTCTTTTAAAAGAGATCTAGCATAATCTTCCTTGGGATTCAAAACTACTCCACCCAAAGAGCATATATGGCTACCTCAAAATGAAAAAAGGAAGATGGAAAAGAAGTAACATGAAAAAATTGAAGGACCTTGGAGAACAATTAATAAACTCCAGCATATACATTATGATTATAGACAAATCCCCCCCCCATCTAACCAATCATGAGAATCATCACATGGAAATTAAGGGGCACCAACAAAAATAGTAAACATAGATTCCTCTATAAAAAAGTACAAGTCAAGAAACCATACTCTAATGTTATAAGAAACAAAATTTAGTTGTCAAACAATCATTGCTATAGACAAAATGCTATTGAAAAGATTGTGAAGTAATTGTAGTGTATGCTAAAGGAGTTGCAAGATAAATTTCCACTATATGGGATCCTAGAATTAATAATAAGAAAGAAGGATGTATTTTTTACTTCATGTACTCTTTCAAATAAATGTCACTTAGAAGGTACTAAATTTGAGGGTTTCATACTAACAAATGTTTTGTCCCAAACCAAATTAAGGAAAAAATTCAATTTCTCCACTTGATGCAACACTTGGGGGAACTCATATCCATTCCTCAATGGATAATTGGTGGTGATTTAAATCTCATGACTTCTCTCTTGGACAAAAATGTAGGCTTATGCATGACATATGCAACCATTAAGCTATTCATGGATAGAATCTAGAAGCTAAAATATTTAGAAGAAATGGGAACAAAATGGCCTCAACAATGAACTACAATCAGAGAGGAAGAAACCAAGTGGCATCACAACTTGATACGCTCTTGCTTTCTAAAAAATTACCCCACCCAAGGTCACATGACTAAAACCATCAAACTCCCAAGTGTAGGATTAGATTAGGCTGGTTAGTTTTAGTATAGAAATATATGAGCACCTAGACACCAATCCATTCAAGTTTCAAAATTTCTAGATGGAGCATTTTGGCCTCCAAGCTAATATTGGAGACTGGTGGAAAGATGTAGAAGTCAATCAAGGATATCAAATGTATAAATTCCAACAAAGATTAAAGAATATGGAAACAAATTATAACAATTGAATAAAAATGTCTTTAGGGACATCTTCAAGGTAAGGATGGATTAAAGAAAACAACATGGGATAGATTCAATACAACATGATCAAAGAAGGCATCATAGAAAACCTCCTCAAAGAAAAAACTATACTACAATTCCTACTATACCAAAGGAACCGTCAAGAAGAAACTCCATGGAAGAAAAAATCCAAAACAATTTAATCATTTCAGGGAGGGGAAAGAAACACTAAATTATTCCACAACTCCATGAGAATAGACTTCATAATGGAATCAAAATAGAGACGACGGTAATTTTTTTTTCTAATTTATAGATTCATCGCCCATAATTATTTAGAAAAACCTAGATATTAATCACTATAAGGTGTGGAAATTCAAAATTGGCTACATACTATAGTTGTTGAACATCAATCTCAACACCACTTTTAAGAATATTTTACAAGCCTTCTCCATATTATGGCTCTAGAGGTGTTCTACATTCTTATATTTAAGATATAATTGACATTTATATAAATACAAAGAGCCACTTGTTTAGAGAGAGCATGAAGTTCACTTTTGTGACTCTTAATACTGGAAACTTCCTTAATTTCAATATCCTTGAAGCATGCATGTATCACAATTGTTATTCTACAACATCCAACAAAATCAAATGCATTGAAACCAACAATAGTTTCAACAGTCCTTCCATGTTATTCCACCATATATAAACTCACAACCATCAAAGTATCACAATATACATATCTGAGTTGCAATACATACATACCCTCCGAACATGCTATGTGCACATCATCACAACTTTGGTAAAATGCCTCATTTTCTTCAACCAAACATTTTAGCAACTCATTTAGATCATTCTATGACTCTGACATAACATTCCACATCCATGATAGGACTATTTATAACTGTTTCTTCCTTACTCAAATTCAAACCTATAAGCTATAAAAGGTTCACCCTTGGACATCTAATAATTCCATACAAATAAATCTATGGTCTTACATGCATTTCTCGTTACTTCCTCCAAAAAGCATGGATGTTAGAGTTGAGGTACTTCCACCTGCAATAACATCCTCAGTATGAACCATTCTATTATGTTCCATCCACAATATTTTCCTCCAGGACGATATCATAAAAGATAAAATTCCATTACTTTGAAGCATTCAATTGATAAATATTACAATGAGAATATCTGAGCATCAACAATGAGAGACACCACTAGTACAAAATTAGATATAAATGACCAAAAAACAACCAAAATTTGCATAAAAAAAACCAATTTTCATTTGGCGACCATTGGTGGCAAATTAGTGATCATTGATCACGTAACCAAAAAAATGATCTAATTTAACTTCATCATTTATAACTTATGTTGTGATCATATATTTGGTCGTTAATATGGTCATATATTTGGTCATTATTGTCATAATTAATTACCAAATATACGACCAAATATATGACCACAAGATAATCTGTAAACGACCAAACTAAATATGACCACATTTTTTCTCGTGTGATCAATGACCGCTAATTTTCCGCCAATGGTCATTTATATGTGGATTTTGGTTGTATTTTGGGTCATTTATATATATTTTAATAATGACAATTTATCTATATTTAGTAGTTAAAGAATATATATAATGCACATAGGAATTGAACCACCAGCCTCCTACCTATAAGGAAGGTGCTCTTCCATTGAGCTAGCACCCTTAAATATAATATATTATATAAGTTTAAATCACTGATCTAAGACACAAGCATGGTCTCATTCAAAATGGCCTATGGTCACAACAAAGGAAAGGGAGCACTCTATTTGACTAAGCATGGAACATAACTCCAAAGAGAAACTCGCTGGAAAACAAGGAATATTTTATATGTTAATATAAGGTTTTCTTTTCCTTTTGGAAAAAATAAAGAACATACTAAATACCAATTCAAATAAACTCATGTTAAAGAAACAAAAAAGTGAAAAAAAATACTAGTTCTTTTCCTTCTACCATGAACTGTATCATCACGATTTAAATTAAGTTCCCCATCTTTAGAAAACTAACTACGTGCACCACAACTAACTATCTCTACCCTATCAAATACTTCTAAAACGTCCTAATGAAAATGGTGAAAAGAAACATCTTCAAGAACATCTTTTAGTGTTAATATGTTCAATATGACATAATAATATTATTAGCGAGACATGAAGAAAAATATCTAATTTTAATGAAAGTATTTTAAAAAAGAAATAATTTTTTTTATCTTTTCTTCTTGGTTAGGGACATAGAGAGCCAATGGTTCTAATGCCTCTACTCATATAAGCAAGGGAATCTCACAAAATAAATCTAGAAATCTTGCAAACCTATGATTTTTCATGCCGCATTTCCTATAAATTTCCAATAATTTCTCCCAATAATACTTTAATGAGGACAAGTTACCTATACTAAAATTATCTTAAATTTTAGTTCCTAAAAGTTCTAATAGCATGCTGCCCAATTGAATAAGAGGTTAGAATTAAAAGTACAATATTCATTCAAATGAGCAATAACTTCAATCACTATTATTTTTATTTAGTCAGATCCAGGAACTTCACCATACATATCCCCTTAACCACAAGAAATAAGTTGACTCTCTGTATGGTCTGACTCTGTACCCAATTGGAGGCCATATTCATCAACATATTTTATCAATTCCTAATTAAAATGCTTGATGTTTGATCCTCGACTCATTCATTGTAGACAAAGTAGGTGCCTTCATTCATTGCTTGATTCTTTCAAAAATTGAATAGGACTTATAAGTTTTAACCCTTAAATTCTCTTTGTTATCATCTTGTTATTTCTCCTATTTTCATAAATGAATATATCAACCCCATTAATAGAGGTAAGTAAAATAAATAATTTGTGCAATGAATTAATCACAACCTCGTAAACCTTATTCATCAAAATTTAAATACCCATATTTGTTTTTTATATAGTCTTTGTTGACAAACATTGAAGTAAGTGATAAATAAGAACACCAATTTCATCTTCAAAGTATGCAAATATTACAATCGAGAAGTTAATAATAATTACAGTTAAAACTAGGTTGTTTCAAGTTTTCAACCAATTAAATCTCTTTTTGGATAATTTCATGATTTAAGAACTAGAAACTTGGAAATAAGTGTTAACAACTGGAGTATAATAGCATTTATTTAATAATGAGTTGAACTCATTAACCTCATAAGTATTTAACCTAAATAATATAAATCTTGAAGACTAATATCCTAACAATAAGCGATCCTGGTTGAAACATGTTTTGAAATGTTCTTGTACTATTATGAGATATGGCATATATTTTGAGTTATATCCCAAAATGACACTTCTCCGCCCATGATGACATTTACATGTTTTGTCGCATGACAACAATTCCATGATGACACTTCATGAAAGCTATTTTTAGTCACTCAAAGGACACCTATTGATGGAAGGGACATATATAGATTTTTGTAACTCTGTTTAACCTCCTTTCTAGACCATTGGAAATGTATCGGACCAAGGAACAACTTTCCAGAAGACATCAACTACTAAAAACCCTTGAAAATACCCTGAAAAATGGCATTTTTGACCCATACGTGAGTTTCCAGAAGGAAACCTACGTTTTACATGCCACATGGTAGAAGGAAACTCACATATATCTCATGAAGTGGTAAAAAAATATAAAATTATCGAGGTTTGGGTTGTTTGGGAACTACTCCTTTGGTTGTAACTGATACATCATCGACCTTTGGTCTTCAGATAACTATATAAGAGAGGGAGAGGGGTCCATGAATGGGGGACTTAGCCTTTGGCATTGTCATGCTTATGAAATTGGGATTCTCATCCCCCCTGCCTTTTCCCTAGATGTCATCTCCCTATGTTGTAGATATTAGAGGCTAAGATTCTTGGAGAAGAGAAGCAGGAGATCCAGATCAAAGATTTTACGAGGTTCCATACATGGGGAGGAGGTATATATTGTACTTATGGCATTAATTAATAAAGATGTGATGTTCTTCACTCTCCAAATTAGTTTATGATAGATGCTGCATCTTTTTTTACGATAACATGTTCATGTTCATCAGATTAGGGTTTCATATTGTATTGAATATAATCTCCTTGCATGTGATCAACTTGGTTTGAGGAAGGTTTGAAGTTCGTTTTGCAGGTCTCTTGGTTGGAGAGAAAGAAGAGGAATCAAGGAAAAAGCTTGGATCAACCTTTTGTTTGTAAGGAATTAAATCTTATAACCCTTGAACCCTTGTTTATATTTTCACTTGCAGAACTTTGTATATCACTCATTATACCCCTAGTACGTTGGTGGCCTCCACCCCAGCCATAGAAACAATTCGTTAACAACACAACTAAGGACTCCACTGGGGAATACTTATCTATTTTGGGTCCTCCTTGTCTCATTTTTCCAATATATTTTTAAGTTCTAAGTACTTCTTTCAGTTTAAGAGTCATTATTTATCCCTTTTAGGCACCTTCTGTGCTATTTTGGGGTGGATTTTGACATTTTTTGGGCCTTCCACTACCCATATGCATCTGTTTCATTGCACGGTAGCGTATCCCTGAAATATACATGGCTTTAATTTGGTTTAAATATGTATTATATGCGACCTTGCTTCAAGGAACCCACATATTCCCTATTTCAGTGGTTTTTTCACCTTTTTGTGCATGTTTGGGGTGGTCTCGTGCTGTTTGTGGGGTCCTCCTAGGTCCATTGTCTATGTAATACCACTAGGAAGTGGTTTCCTGCATTGAACGTTCTCTTGACTTGGTTTTTAAGCTCTTTATAAAGCATTTGGGTTTGTCTCTTGCTCTTCCCCCCACCTCCTTCCTTGGCATGACCTTGTTGTGCAAGGTGTTGATCTATTTCTGTTAGCAGGTATGGATTGAACCTAGGAGCCTATTGAACTCTATTTATTTTAGTCTTTTTGATTAAATTATTCATGCCAAAGTGGTTTTCTTGATCCCTTATGCAAGTCTCCCTCTGGAGAGAGATATTATATTACTTTAGGGTAGCTTAAGGAATGTTTGGTGATTATAGAGCAGAATTCCTTTTGCTTTATTTACATTATATACATGCACTAGTTTGTAGGTTGTTTCTCTTTGTCATTTATAAAGAAAAAGGTAAAAAAGAACAATTATTTTCTTTATATGCATTTAGGCTAGGGTCTAGTCTTAGGTGCATTGCATACCTCTGTCTTTTGAAAATACAAAAAAGATCTTTCTTTCATGGCATCCATTTTTAGTTTTGAAAAGAAAAATAAAAGTAGAAGTTTTCATTTTGAATCTATTTCACATTAGTCATATTGTTTCTTCTTTCAATTCAAAACATCATTAGTTTCATTAGTGCTACCTTTGAGTAATCAACAACCATTAAAAATAACGTTAATATTTAAAATATATTAGTGAAATTTTATTTCTAGGGATGACATGCATGAGTCTAGGATAGTTTTTTTAGTTAGAGTTATAGTGGCCTTTTGTTTAGGAAATCCAATATCATAAAGAAAGAAACCAGAAAACTCCTCTACCACAGGAGTCAAGCACGAGGTCGTTCAATCATTGAGTGGTGGAGATACCCCTCCTATACTCATTTGAGAATACACCAGAGTTTTTTAACGTCTGGGGACTCACTTAGTACCTCCTTGCGTCCCCATGTGGTTCCTGGTATTGTTTGAGTTTCAGGCTTAGTTACCCTGCCCATGTGCATCGACTAGACTAATGACTGTTCTGCCAAACTTTCTTTGTGATTTTGGTATCATTACATATTGATCTCTAGGACTCTAGAAAGGTGACGGTGGAAGGATATTTACACTATACCCATGGCAGACGAGGGAGAAAGCCCCATGTAACTCTTTGGAAAATCAGTTGGTGATTCAAACACTTTCCCAAATTGATTGTATCAAGATCTCGGGTAACTAAAGTTCTCCCTTCACTGGTTAGTTCTAGGCTCTCATCATCCTAGACTCTCTTTTAGAAGGTATCCTTGTGTGCTTGGTACGGATACTTAGGATTTTCTTCTAGTGGCGTGCTCTCTGTCTTGTTGGTTGTCAGTCGAACTCAAACTTTGTCTTCTTGTTGAGTCAGAAACTATGACTGGTACCCCTATGGACACCAACCAAGAGACCCCCATGCCAGAGGATTCTTGTGATTTTCCTTTTACTGGGAATGTTGGTGTTCCCTTGATATCCACTTTGAATCTACATGGAGTCACCCTTGGGCTAACGACTTGGTTGTTTTCCACTTTGACTATCCCAAATGTTCCTGATGCATCTCAAGAAAGCACATTATATCAAGGGCATCAAAAAAATGTCTCCCATTCACCATTAGCAACCTATCCTCAACCTTCTACCTCATGCAGTGAAAGCTCTGATACTAGTAACCTAGAGTTTAATACGAATAAAAGGATGAAGAATAGGAAGAAGAAAAGAAAGAAAGGGGGAAGTCACCCAGCTTCCGTAGGTCATGTTGGGGGAACTTATCCAACCTATGCAAGGTAGTTTGTATGAAAACACCCAGCCTCTAGAGGTCATGTTGGGGGAACCTATCCATCCTCTCCAAGTCATGTTGGACCTAACCACCCAACCTCTGGAGGTCATGATGGGGGAACCTATCCAACCTCTTCAAGTCATGTTGGAACTAACCACCCAGCCTATGTAAGTCATGTTGGGGGAATATACCTAGACTCTACTGGTCATGCTTGGGAAAAACACTCAACCTCTGCAAATCATGTTGATCCTAACCCCCCAACCTTTGGAGGTCGTGCTAGGGGAAGTATCCCATCCTCTGTAGGTCATTTCAGGGGGAAACACTCAGCCAATGCAAGTCATGTTGACACTATTGAGAAAACTAGTCGTTTTTAAAACACAAACCTATGTTCCCTTGTAAGATTTGCGAGGAACAATACCTTACTCATTAGTTCCCTACTATTGCGGAGGTATGAAGAGTGTGGTCTTATTCTCAAGGATATCCTGCTCCTAAACAACCGCTAGTTTCTCAACAACATATTCAACCTTTGGTTGATCAAGTGATTGAACCAATACGATCTTTGGTAAATCCCACTCTTCCTTTGGAGAGTGACCTTAATCAAGTGGTTGAACTAATGCAATCTTTGTTCAATCCCACTCTTCCTTTGGAGAGTGACCTTCATCAAGTGGTTTAATATGTCAGCACTCATAATCGCGCCCAAGGTTGCGGAAAGGAGGACCCCGAGGTATCAGCAGAACCGCTTTAGGAAAGGGAGCTAGCTTCCCCATTTCTAGAGAGGGATCTCTTGGAAGATATTTATCAAGGCCAAATATATTCTCATAAAATGGGATTTAGATATTGGTGGTTGAAACAAGGTAAGGATGTATTGGGTTATGGAGTCATAATGGCCAAGAAACACATAGCAGTATGTAGTGGAAATGTTTTCAAGGGAAAGGTAGTATTTCGGTTATGGTCAATATGTCTTGGGTCTAGTGGAAAAGGAAGAATGATGATAGTCCATCAATGCAGAGCACTAAAAATATGAATTCTACATCAACTTTGGAAGAAGCATTTGGTGAATGTCTAAAACAATGGCCAGAGCATAAGAGTATTAATTCTGAACCATTATACACTAGTTAAAGACATGAAGAAAACATATAAAAAAGAATAAGAGAAAAAACATACACATAAAGAAAAGATGTTACAGACTATAACAGAGAAACACGCATGAATCCTAGCATTCCAAAACAAGCGCTCGGCTGTGTAACTTGTATTAAAACCGATCAATAGTTACATAAGGACCAAAATATTTACGGGCTCCAACCACTTTCTCCCTTTGCAGAGAGTATACTTATACTATTTCAGACCCTCGAGACCTACCTTGAAACAGGGTCAAAATTAGTTACAAACTAAAAAATAAACTTCTAACAAACTTTAGCGTGGCACATTTGCCACAATTTACACAAATAGAAATATGATGCAGACTACTGAAAAATAGGTTTTAAATCCCCTCTTGCATATCTCAGCTGATGATAGCTGTGTGAAATATGAGATATTTTATTGTGATTGACCATGTTCCCATCAAAAACCGTGTCTTCATTTTCTCATATTCACCTCTAGCTCCTCGGGATTTGATTTTGAAATTGATGGCTTAGACAGTAAACTTTATATTTATGGAAAAATACACCTTGAATATTCTTTCAATTCTCCCAATATGTGATATATGTTTAAAAACTAAAGGAGGTTTTTGAATATTGGCCTGTGATTAAGAAAAACCTCTCTTAGTTTCTAAAAATTCATTACCATTCGATGAAAAAAACTCTTTGAATTTGATGACTAAGATAGTTGTTATCTCCCAAAAAGTACACTGTCTTTTTGGGTGATAGAATGGGTTAAAATTTTTATATCTGTGAGTCTTGTGCTTCAAAATCCAAATTTTTTGCTTTCGGCAGTGAACTCAATCTGTGGAAGTTTACTTAACTACCGAAATAGGTCAGTTTCGGCAGCTAAGATGGTTTGCCAGAACGGCCTTAACTGCTGAAAACATATCCACGTGCAAAAATCAAAGATTGCTTCATACTCATCAAATCATCAAACGAGCCTATTGTAACTGCCGAAAGGAAAGATTGATGGTGCATATGCTCTAATGATAAGATCTTTGCTGCTGGGTATCAAATTTGTTAAAACGCATGGTTGGTTCCATTGAATCTTTCCCAAACACAGCTAATATATTGGAAAGGTCACAACTCATTTACAGACAGGTGCTATCAATCACTCAGATCTTGTTTTTGTTTGAGTTTCTGCAAATCCAATTCATATTGGGGTTTACTCCATGTATTAAAGCAAATCAGATGGGGATGAAGCGTTCTAGTTCAAACTGACTTCGTGGCTAAATCTCCAGTCATTATGTCATCTGTCTATTGCAACATGCTCTGTTATTAAATAAATCCCAAATGCTCAGCTATGATTTGTCACTTGGCTGCCCTGTGAGGTATTTTCGTTGCTGAACCATAACTCAAGAGGAATTTTTTACTGAAATCGCGTGATCTTGCGGGGAAATTTTGACGGCCTTCCCGAACTCCAAATTCAAATCTGGAAGCACCAGTGGATAGCTTATGATCTGTAGATCAAAATCGACTATTCGAACATGCAAAACGGACATCGGACGGTTGAGAAAATCGATTTTTTCCAAAGGCAGTTTTTTCAGGAATTCTACAGGTTTTGGCAGCTTAGGTGAGCCTCCAAGAGCTTATTAGCTGCCGAAAAGGCTGGCTTTCGGCAGCTAACGCGTGAAACTGGCAGAAGGATTAGCTTCCAAAACCCTGTTTTGCAATTTTTCTCTAAATTTTCGCCCAGATCTCAATTTTGTTCGCTGAACTAGCAGAAAGCCAATCGGAATGAATGAATTATAAAGTATTTTATCAATATCTCAGAGGTTTTGAGCGAGTTTTGAATCAGTGGGCACTTTTGGCTAAGTTTCAAACCTTGTTTGGAGAAACAGCTCTATAAGTCAACTGCCACATCATTAAAATCAAATCTGTGGTGCGCCCAACTCAGTCCACCGAGCCTTGGAAGGCTACTTCACTTCACCAACCACCAAGCTGTTGAAGGAGATCTCCATATCAGCATTTCCTTGATTTTAGGGATCAGTCCCTATCTTTTTGCTTTTAACTGTCAGTTAATGTTTTAGTTAAACTCAACAGATCCATGCTTTTAGGATCTGGAAACTGTTTGTAAAGGCTTTAAAAGCCTAAGAAATCAGACTGAAAAAGGGGTTCGAGCTTGGAGAAACTTGGCCTATGTTTTGGTTGCTATTCTAATAAAAATCACAGTTTCCTCTTGTTGTTGTGATCAGATTTTGTCATCCACCATTATTCTGCACTCTGTTGAATTAGCTTAGCTTATGCTCATGATTTGATGGAGGAACTTCTTATTGCTTAGTGTAACCCTGCGTTATGTATGTACTTGGTTGTATAAACCCTGCAATTTAATGTATTTGGTTGTCTGAGCAATATTCTGCATACCTTTTCTGTTATTTATCATCTGATTTACAGTTTCTAAGAGCACTGGCTCATTAAACTATTTGGATAAGCAGTCTTTCCATCGTGCCATCTTAGTATCCCCTCGATCCACTTACTGAAAGGTATTGAATTCTTAAGTTACCAAGCATACCTAGCCTATAGCCCTAGGTAGTTTCTTGGAGAGCTAACCTAAAACATTTTCACTATGAATATGGCTCGATTCTCCCAAACCATATCACCTATGTAATAACTAAGAGATTTTATTGTAGATTGGTTAGTGTTAGAGAAATACCTCTCTCAGTTTATGAAAATTCTCCTTGGTTTGGAGGAAACATGTCTTGAAATTCGATGACCAAAACAATCATTTTAGAGAATAAGGCTTCTTCTTATGTTTGTTGTTTTCTAATGATGGCTAGAACAATATCCTCAAGATATTTATTGTGTGTTCTATGAACAACACTAGGGTGAAGAAACTGGAGGCTAACATGGTTCAAATAATATATGCAAAAGCCCTTTGATGTTTAAATATTTATTTATCCTTAACCTCATGGCCTTTTCCATCAATGATTACTTGCCAACCATTGATTTTATTTTCAAAGGAATGGGATAAGAACATGAGTATTAACTTGCACATTGAATAAAATTTTGCTGAAATTTACAAGATTAAACCACCTGCACCTTGTCACTATGGAATAAATATTGATCATGGATCGGGATTTAGCTCTAATATGAGCCGTCCAAGAGTGGAGCCCATACCCAATTTCACAGCTTGAGAAATTTTGTATTTTCTTACAAGTTGTCATTGCGGAATCCATGTGTATCATTCATCCTTTCCCAACCATATCATGGCCATTGAAACATGTCTTCCTTTAAAACATTTCGTAGATTTCAAAATCCAATTTTCCTGTGCATGTTCATGATGTGGAATCAATAGGAGCCTTAAATCTATTTTGTTGAGTGATGGATGTTCACCACTTGTATTGACCTGTACACTACATAGAAATTATGCAAATTGTTAAAATGTACTCCTCTCTGCGTGTATCAAGAACACGAGATTAATGTTAGCACTTACGATGACATCCAAAATGGCTCTTCTTTGAAGACTTGTGAAACAAACAAGTATTCCAACACAACGATAAAAAAAATAATTTTCATGTTCATCTTTGCAATTTGCTTCAAGCATCATGGCAATAATATGAGATAGAGTAGGAACACAGCCACCATCTGAAGCAACATCCACACAATGTTGTTTACATTCACAAATACACTCACACATTTTCCAATTTTACCAGCTCGTCGTAGTTTCTTGCTTTGCTTGAAGCCTTGATTTAAGAACGAATAAATTATATGTTACAATGTTTGCTCCAATTTTAGTGAGAGCTCCAAGCAAGAAAATATCCAATGTAGTCACATTTTCAAGGTACTACTTGTTCAAGGCTCGATCGACTCTAATGCGCTTCAATAAACTTTAGTAGATCATAAAGTGAATAGAAGAATTCTCACCATAATAAGTGTTGGCATAACACCTTTCCATAATCCAAAAAATACATATTCGTCATAAAGTACTTGCATCGCATGTCCTGTTCCATAATAACGAACCTTTGTCCATCGTGGCACAATTATATCATCTGCAGTGGTTGGTGAAAGCTCATTAATGGGATCTAATGGTCCACCATCCTTTGTTGTCTTTAGTGTCTTTGTAAGATTCTGCATGTGCGTAACCACAACCCATATTGGATTGGTCAACAATAAATTCAAAACACCCAGATAATGCTGCAACAAGAATACAAGAAAGCATTCCCAGTGACCCATCTATTTGCGTGACTGCTAGGTTGAGCCATAATATGAAAAACTAGTTGTTTTCCAATTTAACTTTGCCAAAAATTGAGTACTTTCAAAACTTTACATTCACAAAAAGAACGTTGTGGAAAGGTCTCTTAGAATTAAAATTGTTTTGGCATAGACATACCCAACGCAATTAACCATCACTTTGTATTGTGTTTTTACATATATTTATATATTCTGGAAATGGTTTTATCCCACATTTACAAGATGAAATATATTTTCATAATTTATATGCCCTGGAATTTTCTATATACATCAAGGAACAACGAAAACGTGACATTCATGTGTGAGTTAAGGCGCTTGGACTTTCTATGATATGCGTTGATTTTCTGATTTAGATTATTATTGATGTGCGTGGATACGGTTGGCTTCGATAATGTGCATTGATTTGTGTGCCAATACTTCTATAAAACAAGCAATAAAATAGAACCTTGGGCCACCTCTGATTTCGATTATTGTTGATGTGGTAGGTCTATGCAAACAAGCAATAAAATAGAACCTTGGGCCACCTCTGATTTCGATTATTGTTGATGTGGTAGGTCTATGCGTGGATGCGGTTGGCTATGTGCCAATACTTCTATAAAACAAGCAATAAAATAAAACCTTGGGTAGGTCTATGCGTGGATGCGGTTGGCTATGTGCCAATACTTCTATAAAACAAGCAATAAAATAAAACCTTGGGCCACCTCATATACCTTGGCTATGTGCCAAAACTTCTATAAAACCAGCAATAAAATAAAACCTTAGGCCACCTCCTATACCTTCGCTATGTGCCAATACTTCTATAAAACATAAATAAAACCTTGGGCCACCTCTGATTTCGATTATTGCTGATGTGGCATGTCAATGCGTGGATGCGGTTGGCTATGTTGCAATACTTCTATAAAACAAGCAATAAAATAAAACCTTGGGCCACCTCATATACCTTGGCTATGTGCCAATACTTCTATAAAACAGGGAATCAAAAAAAAAAACCTTAGGCCACCTCATATACCTTGGCTATGTGCCAATACTTCTATAAAACAGGCAATCAAAAAAAAAACCTTAGGCCACCTCATATACCTTGGCTATGTGTCAATGGTTGGTTGTGCGCCAATACTTCTATAAAACAAGCAATAAAATAAAACCTTGGGCCACCTCATATACCTTGGCTATGTGCCAATACTTCTATAAAACAAGCAATAAAATAAAACCTTGGGCCACCTCATATACCTTGGCTATGTGCCAATACTTCTATAAAACAGGCAATAAAAAAAAAAACCTTAGGCCACCTCATATACCTTGGTTATGTGCCAATACTACTATAAAACAAGCAATAAAATAAAACCTTAGGCCACCTCATATACCTTGGTTATGTGCCAATACTACTATAAAACAAGCAATAAAATAAAACCTTAGGCCACCTCATATACGTTTCATACTTCTATAAAACAAGCAATAAAATAAAACCTCAGGCCACCTCATATACCTTTCATACTTCTATAAAACAAGCAATATAATAAAACCTTAGGCCACCTCATATACCTTTGCTATGTGCCAATACTTCTATGTGGCAGGTCTATGCGTGGATGCGGTTGGCTATGTGCCAATGCCACCTCATATACCTTGGCTATGTGCCAATACTTCTATAAAACAAGAAATTAAAAAAAAACCTTAGGCCACCTCATATACCTTGGTTATGTGCCAATACTTCTATAAAATAAGCAATAAAATAAAACCTTAGGCCACCTCATATACCTTGGTTATGTGCCAATACTACTATAAAACAAGCAATAAAATAAAACCTTAGGCCACCTCATATACCTTTCATACTTCTATAAAACAAGCAATATAATAAACCTTAGCCCACCTCATATACCTTGGCTATGTGCCAATACTTCTATAAAACAAGCAATAAAATAAAACCTTAGGCCACCTCATATACCTTTCATACTTCTATAAAACAAGCAATATAATAAAACCTTAGGCCACCTCATATACCTTGGCTATGTGCCAATACTTCTATAAAAGAAGCAATAAATAAAATAAAACCTTAGGCCACCTCATATACCTTGGTTATGTGCCAATACTTCTATAAAACAAGCGATTAAATAAAACCTCAGGCCACCTCATATACCTTTGATACTTCGATAATGTGCGTTGATTTGTTGATTTGGATTATTGTTGATGTGGCAGGTCTATGCAGCGGATGTGGTTGGCTATGTGCCAATACTTCTATAAAACAAGCAATAAAATAAAACCTTAGGCCACCTCATATACCTTTCATACTTCGATAATGTGCGTTGATTTGCTGATTTGGATTATTGTTGATGTGGCAGGTCTATGCGCGGATGCGGTTGGCTATGTCCCAATACTTCTATAAAACAAGAAATAAAATAAAGCCTTAGGCCACCTCATATACCTTGGCTATGTGCCAATACTTCTATAAAACAAGCAATAAAATAAAACCTTAGGCCACCTCATATACCTTTCATACTTCTATAAAACAAGCAATAAAACATGTGGTTGGATTCGATAATGTGCGTTGATTTGCTGATTTGGATTATTGTCGATGTGGCAGGGTTGGTTTCGATAATGTGCGTTGATTTGCTGATTTGGATTATTGTTGATGTGGCAGGTCTATGCACAGATGCGGTTGGGTATGTGCCAATACTTCTATAAAACAAAAAATAAAACCTTAGGCCACCTCATATACCTTGGCTATGTGCCAATACTTCTATAAAACAAGCAACAAAATAAAACCTTAGGCCACCTCATATACCTTTGATACTTCTATAAAACAAGCAATAAAACCTTAGGCCACCTCGTATACCATTCATACTGCTATAAAACAAGCAATAAAACCTTAATAAAACAAGAAATAAAACATGCGGTTGGCTTTGATAATGTCCTTTGATTTGCTGATTTGGATTATTGTTGATGTGGTAGGTCTATGCGCGGATGCAGTTGGCTATGTGCCAATACTTCTATAAAACAAGCAATAGAATAAAACCTTAGGCCACCTCATATACCTTGGCTATGTGCCAATACTTCTATAAAACAAGCAATAAAATAAAACCTTAGGCCACCTCATATACCTTTGATACTTCTATAAAACAAGCAATAAAACCTTAAGCCACCTCATATACCTTTCATACTTCTATAAAACAAGCAATAAAACATGCAGTTGGCTTCGATAATGTGCGTTGATTTGCTGATTTGGATTATTGTTGATGTGGCAGGTCTATGTGCGGATGCGGTTGGATATGTGCCAATACTTCTATAAAACAAGCAATAAAACCTTAGGCCACCTCATATACCTTTCATACTTCTATAAAACAAGTAATAAAACTGTAGGTCACCTCATATACCTTTCATACTTCTATAAAACAAGCAATGAAAGCTTAATAAAACAAGCAATAAAACCTTAATAAAACAAGCAATAAAACCTTAGGCCACCTCATATACCTTTCATACTTCTATAAAACAAGCAATGAAACCTTAGGCCACTTCATATACCTTTCATACTTCTATAAAACAAGAAATAAAACCTTAGGCCACCTCATATACCTGATACTTCTATAAAACAAGCAATAAAACCACCTTAGGCCACCTCATATACCTTTGGCATATAAATTTAAAACCTTAGGCCACCTCATATACCTTTGGCATATAAATTTAATTAAAAATACAAACTTTGGCCCCAAAGATATAAAACAAGCATGTCTTGTACTTTTATAAAACAAGCAATAAAACCTTAGGCCACCTCATATACCTTTGGCATATAAATTTAATTAAAAATACAAACTTTGGCCCCAAAGACATAAAACAATAAAACAAGCAATAAAACCTTAGGCCACCTCATATACTTTTGGCATATAAATTTAATTAAAAATACAAACTTTGGCCCCAAAGATATAAAACAAGCAAGTCTTGTACTTTTATAAAACAAGCAATAAAACCTTAGGCCACCTCATATACCTTTGGCATATAAATTTATTTAAAAATACAAATTTTGGCCCCAAAGATATAAAACAAGCAAGTCTTGTACTTTTATAAAACAAGCAATAAAACCTTAGGCCACCTCATATACCTTTGGCATATAAATTTAATTAAAAATACAAACTTTGGCCCCAAAGATATAAAACAAGCAAGTCTTGTACTTTTATAAAACAAGCAATAAAACCTTAGGCCACCTCACATACCTTTGGCATATAAATTTAATTAGAAATACAGACTTTGGCCCCAAAGATATAAAACAAGCAATAAAACCTTAAGCCACCTCATATACCTTTGACATATAAATTTAATTAAAAATACAAACTTTGGCCCCAAAGATATAAAACAAGCAATAAAACCTTAGGGAACCTCATATACCTTTGACATATAAATTTAATTAAAAATACAAACTTTGGCCCCAAATATATAAAATTTTGAATGTAAATCCCATATTGGTTTATAAAATCAACTTTAATAAATTTTATCCAAAATGGATGAAATTTTCCCAATTATAAAAATAATTCCCTTTTTATCAAAAACCGCTTCAACTTTTTTTTCTTGCCGGAACTTGAAACAATTTCTCCATGATTTATCAAATGACTTAATCCTCAAAGTTAGCCAACAATGCATGAAATATTTGAACCTTTTACAACAATAACACCAATTCCAGCAAAAATAAATTAGTGCTAACATAATCAATGGAATCTTCACTCAATCTCACTCTTCCTTTGGAGAATGAGTTGTTTGCTAGTCATATTTTCTTCACCGCCAGTTCAGAAACTTCTGGAAAAGGGGGAACTAACTTTGCTTTGAATGAACCCCCTCCAAGACCTTGAATTGTTTCATTTTAATGGGATAGCCTAGTTGAGCCACAGCTTCCTTTGGATGCACTTGTTCAAATAAAGGTACAAGTTGAACGCTGCACAATTTCCTATTGCATTGTAGATGAAGGAGCCTTTGTTAATATTTTATCCACACATTCTTGAAGAGGTATGGGATCTCCGATCCTTATGTCCACTGATAATTAGTTACTAGCTTTTGATAGAAGAACTAATCAAACTTTGGGAGTTCTTACTCAAACACTTGTTACTTTGGGTGGGAAAATCGTCTTAGTTGATTTTATGGTTATAGAGGACCCCTTGGATTTCAATATGTTCCTTAGACATGATTATGTATATTCTATGAAATTTGTGGTGTCTACACTCTTTCCTATGATGTATTTTCCTCATAATGAGAGCATTGTCACTGTGATTCAGCTGGCATTTGTTGATACCTCTCCTTACATTATAGTAGACCAATTCTATCCTTTGTTAATTACCAGTGTTTCAGTAGACACTACCCCACCATGGGTGAATTATGTGGCCTCATATACCTCACGTTCAATTGCTACTGAGAAGAAGCCTCTGGATTCATGCTTACCTTCTTCATACTTGGTCCCAACAATTAACTGGGTGATCTATCCAATGGGGAATTTGGATCCCGCTCTCCACCCCATTGATCCAACTGAATGTTTAGATGTGTATTCTATATGGGATGGTATACTTCCTTTGAATGAGGTCTTCCTAGATTCTATTATATAGTCTTAACTTCTTATGGATGTTGACTCAGTTGTGATTAAGTCCAGCCCTGACTTTCTTAGTAAGTTTGATCCCTCTGCTGATCGATCCTCCTATGTTTGCATTGTTGAGTCTTTAGGCTCTCCCATCGAACAACAAGTCAATGATCCTGATGAGTTTGACCCTTCTAGTAGAATTTTTTACTCATGTGATGTTGAGTCTATCCCTATAGAGCCTATCACCTATGTTGAATTTAACTTTTCTCTTGAGTTTGATCTTACTGATTATAAATCCTTGGGCCCTGACACTATAGAGTCTTATTTGGTTAACTCTTCCTTAACTATGCCCCTTGTTGAAGATGTCGAACTTGCGAATGTTTCTACCAAAGTTACATGGATCAGGTCTTTTCTTCTGAACATGATCTTGATACTGTTGTTTCTTGGAGATAGTATTCTTATTTGGATTCACAATTGTTTGTTGTCCTCACCTTTTTGTTCAAGTTGTAACCGCATTTCCCTACACATTGCATGCACTTATGATCCTGATGCCAGATTCCATGATTTTAGCTCATTATGGAAGCCCTCATCTATTCTCTTATCATCGCTTGGGCTTGTATCATTCTGTCATTGCAACTTGACACCCTTTACCTAGAGGAGATGATCCCTAAGTGTCTTTACATTTCTTATGTTCCTTGCACTATGATTAGGTCTATCCCTCGTGCTTGGAACTAGTTTTTTATGTCTCTGCCACTTATATCATCGCATTTAGATCATTCTTCCATCTTTCCATTGAGCTCATTAAAAACAGTAAGGAGGTTAGGAGTTGACTTTTTTGGGATTGTTAAAACTTTAAGGGAAAGATATGGATTTATCTTTAACCTCTGGTATGACTCCTTAAACATGACTATATTGTCGAGTTTGTTGGTCCCTTCAAAATCGTTAAAAGATGTGAAGGAATATCCACATTGGTATAATTTTAACCCTTTATTTGGACCATGTGGATTACTAATGAAAAATGAACACTCTAGTTTATGGTGGCTAGAAGAGTGATCCGGATTTGTGCAGGAATGTAACAAAATACACAAATAACCATAGAAACAAATATGCAGCAGAAATAACACTTCATTTCATTAATCAATAAGTGAAACTTGTTTACATACAGAATGGGAATAAACTAGCTAGAGTGTTGGTAGCTTATCTCTAAGAAGAGATGTGGCAGCTACATTCCTCTGAAATTTGTGTTACAATGAGGCTCGAAGGCCTATATATTATTAAGAAACAATGGAAACCCTACACATCCAAAAACCTAACCCTAGGAGGTGAAATGCCAGAATGTGGGCCCCGTTGGGTAACTTGGTACATCAATTTCTCGGGATCGTAACTTTAGCATACTACCTCCATTTGATGCACATGATACATCATTAGAAAGATCTGTTTAAGGACTACATCCATAAGCAAAAGATATCATGTTTATAATAGACTCATATTTTCTCGACCATTCGATGTCGAAAAAACATCATTTAGGGCCTCAAAATGGCTCCGGAAGTTTAGGACCCGAAAACTGCCAAAAATAGTAAATTGTGCTACAATTAAGGAAACTGCAAAACTGAAAGAAACAATGGTGGGGGTCCAATAGGAATAGGTGGGTGGCCACCAATATCCTCCTAGATCATTCCTCCCCCCCTTAGGAAGCAATGGTCCCCATTACGTTGAGTTCCTCCATGAGATGAGGAAACTTCTGTTGAACTCTGTCCCTGGTGAGCCACTTTCCCTGGTGAAGGAGTTGGCCTACTTTGACAACTCGATATATCTGGATCTTCTGCTGGTGGGTGTTCTTAATATGTGTGTCCATAATCTGATCAGTTATGGATTGTTCCATGTAGTTGAGGTTTAACTCTGTTGGTGTGAGGTTTTCTGCCACGCCTGATGTGTCCAATAGAGGTGGAAAGTAGGGCCAAAGGCGGTCCACATTGAAAAATGGGTGCAGACCAAGGAATGGTGGAATACTAAGCTGAAAGGCATTGTCCCCGATATCCTTGGTGATGCTGTATGGCCCATATCAGAGGGGGAAAAGCTTGCGGTGGGGTCCAGCGAGGCGTTCCTTCTGCAAATGTAGCCACACTTTGTCGCCCACCTGTAAGTTGTGTTGCACCTGATGCTGATCATGTCACTGCTTGTACTTAGCATTGGATTTGTCCAATATGTTATGAACCTATTGGAAAATGTGCTAAATGCACTCAATGAAGCTATTTTCCTTGGAAACTTCAGACTAGATATGAGCTGAATCAGCCTGAGTAGTTGCAAATGGCATGGCTACATTAATGGGACATAGTGGCTGGAATCCCAAGCCCACCTGAAAGGGGCTATGGTTGGTTGAGATGTGGATGGCCTGGTTATAGCTGTCTTGTACATAGGGGAGGATCTCATCCCATGTGCATGGATTCTTTGAGTTGTACATGCACAAAATGTGTATGATCATCTTGTTGATAACCTCTGTCTAGCCATCAGTCTGGGGATGGATAGATGTGGACTTTGTGAGCTTGGTGTCTAGCATTGACCATAGGCTAGACCAAAATGTACTAAGGAACCTACTGTCCCGGTCTGATATTATAGACTATGGGATCACAAAGTGTACCCACACTCGTTCAAAGAAGAGTTTAGCAGTGGCTTCTACTGTGATATTCTTCTTACAGGTTGCCATTATGGCCATCTTTGAGAATCTGTTGACGACCAAAAACACAAAGTCATTGCCGTGCTTAGTAGAAGGAAGGCCCGACATGTAATCCATGGAGACGGATTCCCAAGGTCCACTCGAGGTAGGAAACGGAGTATAGAGGCATTTCTTATTGATGGATGGTTTGGCAATGGCATAGGCAGTGTAGGATCGGATGTACTTCTCGATGTCTTGTTGAAGGTTCAGCCAATAGAAATACTTCTGCAGTACTACCACTATTTTCTCGACCCTAAAATGCCCAGCGACTCGACTGTAGTGTGCTTCCCAAATCATCTTAGCACACTCGCTTGAAGGAACAGAAAGGTGTCCCATGTGACATAGTAGTACATCCTGTAGGTGAAATTTTGGAACTTGGTTTCCCTCTAAGAGCGTCTATTATGTGTGGCTGAATTCTGGATCGCTCTTGTAGAGAAGTGGCCAAACATAAGTCTCGTGCCCACAAGAGTTGAGCATGGTGGTTATCGCCACGATCAGTGGTCGACTAAGGCAGTCTGCAACATTATTGGTGCTTCCCTTCTTGTACTTGATGTTCAAATGAAACTGTTGTAGATATGTGAACCACTTCTGATGGCGATCATTCTATAACTTCCCTTGTGTCTGCATGAACTATAGGGGTCGGTGGTCTATGTGGATGATCATTTCCTTTCCCTAAATGTAATGCTTCCATTGTTGGCAAGCCTGTACAATGGAATACATCTCTTTTTCATAAGTGGGATATTTGCGGACCGTGTCGGACAGTGTCTCACTGTGATATGCCACAGGATTCCATTGTTGAGTAAGGACTGACCCAATAGCATAGTCAGAGGCATGTGTCTCGATCTCAAATGGTTGTTACAAGTCGGGTAATGTGAGCACTGGGGCATAGTAGAGGCAATGTTTCAATTCTGTAAACACCTTCTGTTGAGTTTCCAACCAAAATAATTTTTCTTTTGCTCCTCCCTTGGTGACTTGACTCAAGGGCCAAGTGATATGAGAGAATACCAACACGAACCTGCGGTAGAAATTAGCAAGGCCCAGAAAACTGCAAAGCTCTATTAGAGTAGTTGGGGCTGGCCAATCCCGAATGACTTGCATCTTGGTTGGATCCACATGTACCCCACACTCATCAATAATGTATCCCAGATATTGAACCTGGGTCATGCCAAAAGTGCACTTGTCCAAAGTGGCACACAACTTGTGCTGTCGCAATGTTTGGAGGACCTGTTGGATGTGGTGTAGGTGCTCTTCCCAAGTCTGACTGAAGATCAGGATGTCATCCAAGTACACTACTACAAATGAGTTGGTGAATGGCTGCAAGATGTCATCCATCAGTCTCATGAAGGTTGCAAGAGCATTCGTCATCCCAAAAGGAATGACCAACCATTCGAAAAGGCCCTCCTTAGCTTTGAAGGCAGTCTTCCACACATTAGTTGGTTCGATCAGTACCTGGTGATACCCAAACTTTAAGTCAATCTTGCTAAAATATTGTGCCCCTTTAAGCTAGTTCAGGAGGTCATCAATCTGTGGGATTGGGTACCTATTTCGGGCAGTGATCTTGTTCAGCACCCGATAGTCAATACAGAGTCTCCAAGTCCCATTCGTCTTCTGTACCAACATGATCGGGCTCCCACAAGGCAATGAACTTGGCCAGATGTGACCCTTCTGCAATAGCTCTTGAATTTGCCTCTTGATTTCATCATTCTCCATAACAGAGCGTCGATATATTGTCCCACTAGGCAGTGGCACACCTGGGGTTAGATCGATGGGGTGCTTGACTTGACAGTGGAGAGGCACCCAGGTGGGTGAGATGAATATGTCCTAGTACTCCTCCACGAACTTGTACATTTGTTGTTGTCATGCAGAGGGGCCCTCTCTAGAAGTTGTGGCCACGATCTTCTTCTTTCCTTGAGGGCAGATCATCAAGAAAACAAACTTCCCAATTTTGGAAATGAGCTTACTACATTGTTTGTAGTAACCAAAGAGATAGAAGCAGGAGGTGGTACCTCTGGTATCATGTACACATGATTTCCCAACGTAATAATAACAGCGCAAGGCCAAGACTCATACATAGCATGTCACTTCCATAAGTATGGTTGACCTAATAATACATCACAAACATCAAGAGGATAAATATCGCATAATACCTCATCGGTGAAGGGCTTGATGCTATAGGGAAGGCAGCACTGCTGGCTGACACGGAGATCCTGTCCTTGGTGAAGACACCCAATGGTGTACGATTGTGGGTGTGCTGTGGTTGGAAAACCCAAATGCTTCATGATCTCTATTGAAATCAGGTTCTTTTGGCTCCCACTGTCGACAATGAATTGTAGCGGGGAACCCTTTACCCACATCTTGGAGTGGAAAAGATGCTCCTCCTCCTCTGAATCTTCTGGTTCTTCCTTTTGGATATTCGTGGTGGCAAAGGTGGCATTGGGCTCTGCATCGATAATATTATTCCCTCTGTCATTCCCCTTCTTGGGTTTTGATTTACTGTTAGAGTATGCATCTGATTCAGAAGCCTTTATCTCGGCCACCAGTGACTACTTGGCCCTACACTCACTTGTGTTGTGAGTGGGGCTCTTATGGAACTCGCACCACTTTCCTGCTTCCTTCTTCGGCTTTGTAGTGTTGCTCTTTTCTTGTGTCTTTGGAAAGTTTTCTTGATTTTCCATGCCTTATTTGTGTCCTTGATTCTACGGTTTGGGGGCACCTTTCCCTTGATTTTTATTCGTAGATCCAAAGTCTCACTTTTTATGTTTGAACTTTTGCTCAATTTTGGCAGCATACAAATATGTCGTACCAAGAAAGGAGATGTCGAGGAACTCCATTTCCTCCTGAATGTATATGTGTAGATAAATGTGGTACTTTAGCACCAAATGTTTCTCTGAATATTTGAAACCCAACTTGGTGTGCAGGGTATGGATTAACAGATTCGTCAACTCATGCACATCTTGATCTCTTTGCTTCCACAGCGTAGTCTATTGTATGTACTTGTCCTCCTAGCTCCCCACCAGATAATATTGTCCCTTTATGGAATCTTGGAAAGAATTCCAAGTTGGTATGGCCAAGAACAAAGAGGGTTCCTCCTCGTCCTTTCTCTCATAGTAGGTTTCCCACCAATCCTTGACATGGGGAGTGACTTTGAGTAGAGAAAAAGTAATATTTTCTACGTCAGAAAAGTCATGAACCGAGAAATATCATTCTAATAGATTCAACCATCTATCTATGGTGTCTGCATCTATTCAGCCATCAAATATGGGAATGTCGAATTTTACTTGTACCTTAAAAGGGGTTGCACCTCCAAAGTGTCTGCTAGATGTAGATGCGCCACCAATGGGAAGTCGTTGAAGGTTCTGAATGAAGTTATCCATCATCGCGTTCCTTTGTTTTTCAAGGGCCTCCTCGAGAACATTTTGATAGGATTTTCTGTGCCCCCATCTTTCTTTTCATCCCCCATGGGTGGCCATCAGGATTTCGAGGCCGATATTTCAAAGGTTCAACCAGATCGAGCCCTAACTCTTTATACCCCACCCTCGTTGGGGACATGCAAAGAAGGATCGAGGAAGAGCAGATTGCTCTGATAGCACTAATATAGATTTATGTAGGAATGCAACAGAATACACAAATAACCATAGAAACAAATATGCAGCAGAAATAACACTTCATTTCATTAATCAATAACTAAAACTCGTTTACATATAGAATGGAAATAAACTAGCTAGTGTGCTGGCAGCTTATCTCTGAGAAAAGATGTGGAAGCTACATGCCTC
Organism: Pseudotsuga menziesii; assembly: GCA_001517045.1. Lineage (NCBI taxonomy): Eukaryota > Viridiplantae > Streptophyta > Pinopsida > Pinales > Pinaceae > Pseudotsuga > Pseudotsuga menziesii. The sequence goes on along the minus strand of LPNX011092524.1, from coordinate 15,957 downwards.
TAAACTCCGTGTTACAATGAGGCTCAAAGGCCTATATATTATTGAGAAACAATGGAAACCCTACACATCCAAAAGCCTAACCCTAGGAGGTGAAATGCTAGAATGTGGGCCCCATTGGGTAACTTGGTACATCAATTTCTTGGGGTCATAACTTTAGCATACTACCTCCGTTTGACGTGCATGATACATCATTAGAAAGATCTATTTAAGGACTACATCCATAAATATAAAATATCAAGTTCAAAATGAGCTCACATTTTCTCGACCATTCGATGCTGAAAAAACATCGTTTAGGGCCTCAAAACGGCTCCGAAAGTTTAGGACCCGAAAATTGCCAAAAATAGTAAATTGTGCTACAATTAAGGAAACTGGAAAACTAAAAGAGACAATGGTGGGGGTCCAATAGGAATAGGTGGGTGGCCACCAATATCCTCCTGGATCAAAGAGTATTCCCAAGTATAGGTTTATCTCTTTTTCGAGCCTCAGAGACTAATTTATGAAAAAGGAACCTGCTTGAGCTTAACTTTTTCTTTTCATGCTCAGGTTTAAACCATGAAAAATATTCCAAGCGTTCTTTATGCCATTTTCATGCTTGCTAAAACTTTATGAAAAAATAATCGAGTAAAACTAAAGCATTCTGCTTGTTTTTGAAGGAGTGTCAGTATCATGATAGTTTAACCCTTTTTTCAGACCTTTCCGACTAACTACGAAAAAATAATACTTTAGTTCCCCTTGACTAAGAGACTTGTATTTTGTATTGTTTTACACTTTTTGGACTTAGGAGACTAACCTTACAAAAAATTTCCCCCTAGAGTCTTCTTTGGCATTTTCATATTCTCAAATTATGAAAACTCCACCGAGCATTCGCTAATTCGGGCTCGTAGAGTCTTTTGTATTGTTTCCCTTCACACTCGGTAAAACTAAAGCATTCTGCTTTTTTTTGAAGGAGTGTCGGTATCGTGATAGTTTAACCCTTTTTTCGGACCTTTTAGACTAACTAGGAAAAAATAATACTTTAGTTCCCCTTGACTAAGAGACTTGTCTTTTGTATTGTTTTACACTTTTTGGACTTAGGAGACTAACCTTACCAAAAATTCCCCCCTAGAGTCTTCTTTGGCATTCTCAGATTCTCAAATTATGAAAACTCCACCGAGCATTCACTAATTCGGGCTCGTAAATACACAGATTAGTTCCTTATCAATCATTCTTCTATATTTTCTTCAATCTCCCCCAATAATGAAGAAAGTCTCAAGTTTTGTTTCTTGGACTCGTTAAACTTTTACAAGAAAGAAAGAAGGGAAAGTTCATTCAAATGTATTTTATACCATGGAAGCAATTATTGTCTCCTTGAAAAAAGCACCAGGTTTGAGTCTATTAGCAGTTGGGTTCTAGTTTTTGGCCTTAGGATTAATCATGATTCATATTTTTCACTCCTCCGGTTGGTTCATTTTCCAATTATATGGAAAATATATCAATGTCTTCTACATTGCATATTTGTATCGTTGGTCCATTGGTGTCCAAAAGTTTCCTAAGTCACTATTGTATCATGCTCACTATTCAAGGATAAAACCTTTTTCAACCATTGTGTAGTTTCCTTGACCTTTTGTGTCAGCCACTCCTTGGTGTCAGTTCATTACATCCAGTATTTAGCGGTCCTTGCTGCAAAACTTTGTACCAATTCCATATGAAATCAGTGTCTGACTAACCTTGTGTTGGATTATGTAGGATGTTTAATGCCTTCCTTCCAACATATATCTTCCTTTTGACTTCTACACATATTGATCTAGGAATGATATTTAGAGTTTATGAAAGTACCTTGGGGGTTGCAATCATCAATCACAATTTCCCTTTCTATTGGGTAGTGGAAATACTTTATGATCTCCTACTCGATGGATTCTTTAGGTGTTCATTAGAGGAAATTTCAATTCAAAATGGGCCTTTTAACTTTGATTCAAATTACATGTCATCATGTGTTAGCCAATGAAATTGCTTTAAATTTGAAATACCGTATAGGTCTTAAACACTTTTGTAATATAAATTTGGGGATATGTATCATAAAAAAACCTACTTTTTTTGTTTGTATTTTTGACATAGCTCCCCGTGTTTTTACTCAAATTTCCATAGGGAGAGCTCGTTGGATGCGGAATTAAATTCCACATCCAACGAAAACCCACTCGGCATACTTTTGATGGACCCCACTACCCCAAAAACAAGAAATACCTGAAAAAACATGATGATGATGTCATCATCACATTTTCAGGTATTTCTTGTTTTTGGGGTAGCGGGGTCCGTCAAAAGTATGCCGAGTGGGTACTCGTTGGATTTGGAATTTAATTCCACATCCAACGAGCTCTCCTGATTGAAATTTGAGTAAAAGCATAAGGATATATGTCAAAAATACAAACAATAAAGTGGTTTTTTTCTTTTCTTCCTCCAAAATTAATAAATATTATTTTATTATTTTAACTATTATTTTATTAATTCTTATTAGGAGGCCCATTTTGAGTTGAAATTTCCTCTAATGCGAATTCAATACCATTTATTCACACTTAGAATGTAACACCCCGGTTTTGACCCCATTTGCATGATGTATATAATGTAATTAATCGTGGTGAGGAGCTAAAGGAAAAAGCCCCACCATCGACTTGGTTGTGTATGTTTTGGCAATAGGGATAGCTGACGATGGTATATCATGCTATCTGGAACATTATAGTTTGGAATCATGTAAATACGCACATCAATTAAACTAAACATATAGCCAGCTATGACGGTGCAACATTAAAATGAAAAGGGCATGATTCCAAAGGATAAGGATGGGGGTTGTCAAACCTTGGACTATGGGGGAGAAATCCATGTGTCACCACCCTGTTTGATTTTCCCATCTTTCCTTGTCTCGTCCAACTACCAATTTAATGTTTTGTNGAAGTTATGGCTGGGAGTGGAGTGTGGCAGGACTGTCAGTCCTTGCCCACACACACACTCCACCAGCATGTTGACCTCACGTTGGCAAGCAAAACCACCGCCATTCTCTCGAAGAGGCCATTCTCTCCATTATCAGCTCACCCTCATGCATAGGCAGAGTTGTTCACCCTCACGCAGGGACGTGCGGGGAGGCCAGTTCATCTTCCTCACGTAGAGCTGAGTTAAGGAGGGGTGTGATTTCTTGTTTGGGGGTTCATTTTCCCTCTCTCATGCTGTTTGTCGATTCGTGGTGGTGTTCCTTCCATTCACGCAGAGAACCAATTTTTATTTGGAATTATTGAGTTGTGTATTGTTTTTCCATCCTTCGTGGTGGATCATGAGCTGGAGACCGCTGTGTTTTCTTCCATGTTTTGCCTGGGCTATGTCTTTTCCCCTTACGCATAGGTTAAGAGTTGTACTTTCCCCTTTTCTGCCTATGTAATTTGTCCATCCATTACATTGGGGATTGTGTGTGCTGTGGGCTCGTGGATGTTGGTTAGTGGTTGATTTCCACATTCGTTAACTGAGTTTTCCTCTATCCACACCGAGAGTTTGGCTTCTTTCCCAATTGCGGACTGTGTAATGCTGCCATGTTTTCATTGTGAGTTTGTGGCTGTTGATGTACCCTGTTTTTGGGTTGCTATTGAGTTGTTTTGGCCACGCTAGGGACAAGAAAAATCCTGAGTTATCTTGTGGACCTGAACTATGTTTCACCTTTTGTTTGGGATTGTCACCTGGTTGTCTTTGCCTTCTTCACAGAGCTGTGAATGGATTGTTTTGCTGCGGTATGCAGTGGTTGGTCTTCGGACTGTTGAGAGTGGGATTAGAGGTTGGGTATGCTTGAGAAGACTGGTGTTGAGGCCACCAGCTTAGAATTTAGCCTTTCCTAGCTCCTTGACGACCTAGTAAAACCCTACTATGTGAGTTTGGGTGATTTACAAACCTTGGCTATGTGTAAGCCTGCATTGACCCTTATTCCTTGAGGAATCATGCCCAACTCAGGGGTGGCAGTGTTGCTGAGAGATTGATGAGCACGTTGGCCTATGGTTGGGTGGAATGTTGTAGCGACGTAGCTGGTTGCAGGGTGAGTTCTTCATTAAAAAGATAAGTACTCCTTACTATTTCATATATGCAATTATACCTACTATTTTATGAGAAAGGATGAACATGTTGAATGCTAGAATGCATATGTTTGCTTCCGCTAAATGTTGAGGAACTATGCATCCTTGTATGATGGATTATGCATCTTGGTATGTATTATGTTTAAGCTTTTTAATATCATCATTTATCCCTGTTCGTGTTCATGGGTCTGTTTTCCCGCTTGTTTGGTGTTAGTAGCGTCCTCTTCGCCGGTCGGAGGGTTGGGGACGTTACAGAGTGGTATCAGAGCTAACATTGCAGCATGGGCCTGAATGGGCCATGAAATATCAACTAGCAAAGTAGATCATCTAGTCAGAATGTCACCTGATGGAAGAAGAAATTGAGAAAATTTCTAAGTGTTAGGTTGTCAGCTCATTGAAAGTCTTAGTGTGAAGCCCTTCCGATGAGGCAGATAGATTAGTCTGACGGCTGTCTGATACAGACCCCGATGACAGCAAAGACTAATCAAGTGGATCAGCAAAATTTAGTGGATTGACCAGACGAAACGTTGGCGAAGTATAGCTGGGGGAATCGCCGATACGGCGGCAGGAAAGAGGTGAAAGTGCTGAGGAGAAAGAAGGATTTTTTCGCCAAAATTCTCTTAAGTGTTAAAGACATTGACGAAACTTTGTCATTTATATCGGCGATGCGGCGGCAAGTATCGGATAAAAATAGAAGATGATATTGCCGATGCAGCGGCGGAAGAGAAGAGAAGGTTTCGGCGGAGATTTCCCAAAGATCGCCGAAACGTCAGTAAAGGTTAGTCGATCGAGTAGTCGATGCAGCGATGGAAGGAAGAAGAAAAATTTCTGAAATTTTTTCTAAGTACAGAAAACATTGGAAAACTTTAGAGGATTGGAAGACTGACGCGTCAGAGAAAATTAGAGGATAGGTTTTCCGATACGTCAGAAGCCAGAGGAGAATCAGCCTGAAACATCAAAAAAAATTTAGTTGATTGGACCGCCGATGAGTGTCGGATGAAAGATGAAGATCAGACTGCCAGAGTGTTGGAAGATTAGAGAACTAACCATCCAAGAGGTAGAGGATTCAATCGCTGATGATGGCTTTTGCATCGCTGATAAGGGACTCGGAAGCTTAGACAGATGGGGATCCGCAACGGCGGAAAAATATTAGCTGTTTGACCACCGAGGGATAGCCTTTGGCATCGTCGATGAAGTCTGGAAGCATAGATGAATAGTGGAAAAGGTTAGTTGTATGACCGTCGATGAGCAGCGGAGGAAATTAGTCTTTCTGACTACCGAAACACCGGAAAGATAGTGGGAAAGAGACCCGATGAACAGTCTGGAAGTCTAGAGGACTGAAGATCCGATACAGTGGAATGTTAGGTGTCGAAAAAATTGTTGGAAAAGGGTCCGATTGGGCCAAAGGAAATTTTTGGTTTTTCAAAGTGGAATTTTTCTCAGCAAATTCCAACTATTTTTCAGTGGATTGTCAGCAGAATGCCAATGGATTACAGGGCTGAAAAGGGAAGAGGACTCCAGGTGGCTGAAGTTTTCATTCCAGACCAAAATTCAGTGGTGTATTTTGCCATCATTTTTGAAATGGTGTGGTTTTCACACCCAAGGTCAGAATGAAGCATGTGGATAGGCGTTGGAAAGCTTATCCAGTAGGGAACAGGGGAAAGTCACCAGAATCTAAGTATGGAGCATCAAAGTGCTAATGACATCTGCTACTGTCAAATGGACAAATCTGGAAAATTGCATGCCTAGAGGTAGCAAGACCATGAATTGAAACCAGCTGTTGTGTGGAAGAGGAGCTCCATGCGAGGATGTGGGACTTGAAAAGGGAAGTTTCCTTAAACCCTATATTTCTGATTATAACTAAATTTCCTAAGTTTTATGCATCAAATGCATGAGGATATGCTTTGCATACATAGGATATTGAGGATTATACATCTATAATGAACCACTAATAATAGTTATTGCATTGTTGTTAGCATTAGAGGAAAAACCAATGACAGCATGGGCTTGGATGAATATGTTATTGATGGTGACAAATGCGACTAGCAACCCTCTGGAGGAAGGGATAAGGCACCCAGTCCATAAGCGAAATTTGGTGAGCAAATTTTGCAACCCTCTACAAGACACCGATTAAACTGGTAATGTCGAAGGTGTAAGTAGGATCCATGCAGGTAATGGTTTAATTATGACAAATTCCATGGAGTGGTAAAGGTAAGAGACCTCATACCATATGGATATTTGAATGTTATAGTACATCCATACAGAAATTTGTCATGCTTGTATATAGCTTAGTAGCCCAAGGAAAGTAAGTACTGATGATCTTGATTATAGTCATGCATCCGATATGAAGAAGTCATGGTTAGGCTATGCATGATATGTGTGAATGCATAGTAGTCCTGAATCGATGCAAGGTAGCATTGAGTGGGCATGCATTAAAAGATTTTATAAATCTTGTAGTTATGCATTGAATGTATGCATATGAAGGGTGTGAGTAACTGATTACATAAGTATAGGTGCAAAAGTTGTGATGCATTGCAGGAATGCCTTGAGATAGTGCATGTGATATTATGAATAACTAATGGCTGAAATGATGGATTGATGACAATTCTAGAACCATTTCAAAGGTTGTTATGAATGCAGGATAATAAGTGCATAAAGAGGATAGTCATGATCAATTGTCTGCCGGAAACGCTCTATGGATGGGCTAGGTGGTACAATGATACGCTTGTGAAGTAAGGAGTATCTAAACAATTCTTCTAAATTGCATAAATGATGTGACTATATCTTGAAAATTTTAGTATGATAATGATTGCGTGAAGTAAATAAGTTTTGGGGATGTTGATGTGATTAACAACTGGAAGTATTTGAATTTTATAAATTCTGGAAATGTTTCAGTGATGGTTGCAGCAATGAAAAGGTTATATGCCTCCATACTTACCAAGTGTTTGGTGGATTGAAGCTCAGGTTTCAGGTAAATTATTTCGAGCATGGCAATGAGAGTAAGACCATGACAAATGCTGGAATCTACCATGTGAAAGAGCCAAACCTTATGAGAAGATTCTCATGGAGGCGAAAATAGTTGGTATGCATAATGGGTAATTAAATTTGAATTGTGAATTTCAGATTTAAGAAATTGCTGATGACTACTAATCACTATCGGCTTGCATAAGATTGTGTCAGGAGGACGCATTGTAAGTGGGTATTCATATTAAGCTAGTAAGCATAAAACTATAACGGACATAGTGGTGCTGCTTACAAGAGACCCACAATTGAGGATCACCTCATTGCCAAGCAAACTAATTTCTATAGTAGACAGAATTGCAAATTCCTATTGAATTTGATTACTAATGTCATTGCTTGGTTATGGAATAATCAATTTGGATTGTATTATCAGATAATGATTGATTGTTTGGCTATTTGATGAATGTACTAGGGGTACACACTGTAGGAAGATCATGTGTGATGGCTTGCAGGAGCCAATCTTCATGGGAAGGTTTTCCCTTATCTTGGAAATGGGTTTTGGGTGAAACTCCATTGGACATTTTGGAAATGTCTCATCTGCACTACATGTTTGGTGAGAAACATGAGTGAGGTGGTATAGACTATGTTGGTAAGACATGTGTGGATATGAAAGGTAAAAAGGAGTTAGGATGGCTAACCGAGGGACTGTCAACTTAGCGAAGGGAGCCCCATTCCTCCTTAATGAAGGAATATTGCGTTGAAAAATGGATAAGTGTTCTGTGACCCTTGCTAAGAATATGCATGTCAAATTATTAAAATTCCATAAGTAGAACATGTTTTGAATTTATTTCCATGATGACTAATTGCTTGAGTATGAATAGGGCCCACATGGCACACACCGAGAAAGGGTGCACACTTTTTTAATGTCAAGTCATGAAAGGATTTTCAATATTGACTACACCCTAGGGAGTGGATGCACTCTTGGTGTCTCGATACTTGATAGTGAATGATATGAAATATGATTACAGTTTTAGAGCAATAACGTTGATGAGTTTGCTTATATTGTTCGTGTTAACAGGACAAATAGATGCAGTTGGGTGTTGCACCCTAAAGAGAAAAGGAAAATGGTTGTTGTGAGGGGTTGCGGAGTAAGGGTTATTATTGGTATAAGTGTATGTTGGTATATGTGTATTGTTGATATAAGTGTATGTATTATTGTTGACATAAGTGTATGTTGGTATAAGTGTATGTTGGGTTGTTATATGCCTGGGGATCCATAGTAGATCCTGGACCTAGAAATGGTCGTGGTAAAGTTCCAAGCTCAGTCGACATGAGGGTGTACTGGCTGGACATTAATTATTTGATGTTGTGGAGCAGCCTACGTGCTGACCTAACATCCAAGTCCATAGGCGATCCCAAGGCTTGCAAAGCGAAGTAGGATCCTGTGGACCAACAACGAAACACACAATACAGATAAGTATTGAATTATTTTGCTTATGATGTTTTAAGCTCTTATTCTAGAGATAAAACCAATGAGAATAAACTAAACATGTGAATCTATTCAATGTTTGGATATAGGTATCGCTGGGAGCAAGGACTATGAGAGCATCCTAGGGGTGCATGTGGACATGTGACTATCCTAGAGAGCTCAAAATGAGTGGTAATGAAAAAGGTGCTAGTAAGACTGTGGAGGTCCTAGCAGCCGAGACAAACCATGTGGAGAGACTCCATGGTTGAGAGGTCTGGAAAAGACTGGAGACACTAAGTGTCATGGCCAAGAGGGATTGGTCCAGCATTCACGATGAAGTGAAAGAGGTTGAGAGCATGAAAAGCCAAAGCAGTGGTGTGGGTTTTAGGATGGAACAAAACAAAGAGGAAAAAAAACTCTTGCTGCTCTCTCTTGCCCTTTTAATTATATCTATATCTATATCTATATCTATCTATCTCTCTCTCTCTCTCTCTCTCTCTCTCTATATATATATATATATATATATATATATATATATATATATATTTATGCATTGTGAAAACAAAAGATTGTTGAATGCATGTATGACTGAAAATGGAATGTGTGTATTTTCTTAAAGTAATTTGTGAATGATGGAATAGTTAATTCCCTGCCCAAGAATGGACATGAATGAGCTCATGTGCCTGTTGGGAAGGCATGGAAAATATGAAAGTATCCTTGATGAGACTTGGACTGTCATGCCAATTGGGCAGCTAGCTAACTGATTTTCATGTCTATATTATGCTTGACCTGACAAAATTTCAATGGTGCATTTCACAGGGGAGAAAAGTGAAACCCGGTGGTGTACATTGATCATGGCAGCAGATCAAAAGTTGCTGAACTTAGCTGGAAGTCTCCTTCAAATGATTGCCAAGACCCAAGAAAATCTTCGGGAGATGCTCAAGATACAGAAAAGAAAAAATGAAATGAATCACCAGATTTTGCAAGACTCTATTGGTTTGCAAAGGGAGGTGAAAATCCTTCTAGGGGAAATCGGCAAAGGAAAGGAAGGTGGATCAGTGATGGGACATTCATCCAAGTGACCTGTTAAGAAACGGTCCAGGCATGAAGACTCAAAGGAAATTGAACAGGTAAAGATGAAGTAGCCAGTGAAATGCTGGGAATGCGGAGGACATCATTTATGCCGGGACTGCCCAATGAGGGAACATGAAGACATCAATAGCTACAAAGTTCTTAGATTTTGGGATAAGCTGAAAGCTGAGAACCAGCAGGAGAAGTTCATGGAAGCCAAGGGGCTTGGTCCTGAATGTTCAAAGTAAATAATTGAACGTGGGATAGATTTGCAAAATTTTGAAATTTTGGATTTACAAATTGTATATGTATTCCTGTGTATTGGAACACCGAGGATGGTGTTATTCCAAGGGGGAGGGGAATGTAACACCCTGGTTTTGACCCCGTTTTCATGATGTATATAATGTAATTAATCATGGTGAGGAGCTAGAGGCAAAATCCCCACCATCGAATTGGTTGTGTATGTTTCAGAAATAGGGATAGTTACCGATGGTATATCCGACACATTATAGTTAGGCATCATGTAAATACGCACATCAATTAAACTAAACCTACAGCCAGCTATGATAGTGCAACGTTAAAATGAAAAGGGCATGATTCCAAAGGATAAGGATGGGGGATGTCAAACCTTGGACCATGGGGGGAAATCCATGTGTCACCACCCTGTTTGATTTTCCCATCTTTCCTTGTCTCATGCAACTACCACTTTAATGTTTTGTTGAGTATTTGAGGCAGTTATGGCTGGGAGTGGTGTGTGGCAGGACTGTCAGTCCTTGCCCACACACACACTCCACCAGCAGTTTGACCTCATGTTGGCAAGCAAAACCACCACCATTCTCTCGAAGAGGCCATTCTCTCCATTATCATCTCACCCTCACGCATAGGAGGAGTTGTTCACCCTCACGCAAGGATGTGCATGGAGGCCGGTTCATCTTCCTCATGCAGAGCTGAGTTAAGGAAGGGTGCGATTTCTTATTTGGGGGTTCGTTTTCCCTCTCTCACATTGTTTGTCGGTCTGTGGTGGTGTTCCTTCCATTCACGTAGAGAACCAATTTTCCTTTGGTTTTATTGAGCTGTGTATTGTTTTTCCATCTTTCATGGTGGATCGTGAGATGGAGACCGCTGTGTTTTCTTCCATGTTTTGCTTGGGCTGTGTATTTTCCCCTTATGCACAGGTTAAGAGTTGTTCTTTCCCCTTTTCTACCTATGTAAGTTATCCAGCCATTACATTGGGGATTGTGTGTGCTGTGGGATCATGGATGTTGGTTGGAGGTTGATTTCCACATTCGTTAACTAAGTTTTCCTTTGTCCACGATGGGAGTTTCGGTTCTTTCCCAATTGCAGACTGTGTAATGTTGCCATTGTTTCATTGTGAGTTTGTGGCTGTTGATGTACCCTGGTTTTGGGTTGTTGTTGAGTTGTTTTGGCCATGCTAGGGCCAAGAACAACCCTGAGTTGTCTTGTGGACCTGAATTGTGTTTCACCTTTTGTTTGGGATTGTCACCCATTTGTCTTTGCCTTCTTCACAGAGCTGTGAATGGATTTTTTTGCTGCAGTATGCAGTGGTTGGTCTTCGGACTATTGAGAGTGGGATTAGAGGCTGGGTATGCTTGAGAAGACTAGTGTTGAGGCCACCAACTTATCATTTATCCTTTCCTAGCTCCTTGACGACCTGGTAAAACCCTACTGTGTGGGTTTGGTTGATTGGAAAACCTTGGCTATGTGTAAGCCTGCATTGACCCTTATTCCTTGAGGAATCATGCCCAGCTCAGGGGTGGCAGTGTTGCTAAGAGATTGATGAGCATACTGGCCTATGGGTGGAACGTTGCAGTGACATAGCTGGTTACGGGGTGAGTTCTTCATCAAGAAGATAAGTACTCTTGACTATTTCATCTCTGCAATTATACCTACTGTTTTATGAGAAATGATGAACATGTTGAATGCTAGAATGTATATGTTTGCTTCCGCTAAATGTTGAGGAACTATGCATCTTTTTATGATGATTATGCATCTTGGTATGTATTATGTTTAAGCTTTTTAATATCAGCATTTATCCATGTTCGTGTTCATGGGGTGCTTGCCCGCTTGTTTGGTGTTAGTAGCGTCCTCTTCGTCAGTCGGAGGGTTGGGGACATTACATAGAATGTACTAGGTACCTTGGGGACCATTTCCATTTGTTGAGGCCCCGAAATTCGCAGGAAAAAACAGTAAGGGATTCTCCCCAATCAATGTTCCCAACTAGCCCGTTGACTGTTTGGTATGAGGAATCCGTCCAGTTTGCGGTCCGGCTACCATAGGTCAAAGTAACAAAAACAGAGGCTTTACCGGTTGCGGCCCGGTCCACCGTGTATTTTTGTATTTTTTGACTTAATGTATGATATACAGGTGCCTAATTAACCATGCAGGGCGATAAGATGAAAGGAGCAGTCACAATGTGATATGCAGGTTCTTACCTCTCGTCTTAGACTCACTAGCATCTAAATCACATACAACAAGAAAATAAACTAACTACCTAAAATATCCCTAGGGAGCAGAGTTATCATTCATTGGTGAATAATATATTTTGTACATGCATAATGAAAAGTTACAGATAGCTGACACTTCTTTCAGGACACATGAACAATTTCAGATTTTTGAACAACCAGTTAGCCAATTGTTTTATGAACAACATTCATTACTCACAGTGGAAAACATCGCAGAATATACTGAAAAGCATTCAACAAGAACATAGGTTCAGGAAGTTAAACACTCTCACAGTTGATGAAACACAGCTGAAAACGAAATAGTTCCCCTTCAACATTGTTCATTAAATCACATTGATATATTCCACATTTCGCTTTCTCCAGCAGGCAAAAGTTGCAGTCTATGATTGTAAACCGAAATAGTTCCTCTTACAAGCAAATGGTTTACAAATTCTTCCAGGGAAAAAGTCCTTTCTAAATTCTAACTTTCAAGTATTTAAACTACAGCAGCTGATCGTTTGGGCTGCCCCCCAAACGGATGACCTTTCAGCTCCCCAACGCTTCATATTCCTTTATCTTTTCTATGCATGCCCATGAGTGGCTAAGTAACTGCTGGACCTTTTAGAAATGCTCCTTTGTCACCATTCATTTTGTCTTTTCTTTGGTTTGTCCATCTTACGATCCTGCTGGTTTCGGCTCTAACTTCACCAAACGGTCTGCCTCCCCTAACCAATATCCGGAAAATACCTGCAATCAAACGACAAGCATCATTTGTGGGAAACACATTTAAACCACAGCAGCAAACTAAACTGACTGAATGGCTAATCCACAGGAAATGGTCAGGTGCACCACCTTCATTTTACAAAAGCCGAATATACTACCTCATTCTTCTACAGGCTTGTGATAACAAAACCAACGGCGGAAAATGGGAGGAAACCAACATCGGAAGCCAATTGGATTTCCCGGCCGCAACGGAGGAAGAGTCAATGCTACTGGCACGTGATAGGAGGGCGGGAAAAACTTTGAATCGGAAATCAGATGGCTTTCCCTTTTGGAAGCTTGGTGACTTTGAGAGCCACAATGGCAGAAGGGAAGGCTAAAGACACATGTGACCTGTGAGCGGGAACAAATTTAAATCGGAATTCGGAGCATAAATGACTACAGGAAAGTGATTACGGGCAAGTGATTAAAAGAACAATACACATCGGCAGTCGGAGCAATTCGACCTTCAGATGAAGAATCGATTTAGGAGCCACAACAGCTGACAATAAGACTGATGCATCAGACAGCGGACTGCTTTAGGCTTCGGAAGCTTAGTTGCTTTGGAGCCGCAATGACAAAAGCTAAAGAAGACTATAGCCCCCGATCAAAAATGAAAAATTCTAAGTGCTTAAGACTCTGAATTCCAGCAACGGAAAAGACTGCTTCTGAAATGGTGCCCATTTGACAAGCAAATCAACTTAAAATCTACGATCCAATACACTTAGAATCACAGGAAACCACTCAAGGACCCTGACGGGTGCTATGAACCTTCCATAATCATTCAAATCAAAGTGTGACCAACAACAGATCATGGAGCACATGATTAACGACAAACGCTAAATCAAAAGGAGGGACCCAAAAATTTAAGAAATTTAGGGAGAACGGTTGCAGCTGCAACAATTAGCGATTACCTGGTGAACCTAGATATCTGGGCGATTATTCTTTGAGTTGCAGACTATTTAACAACAAATGCATTCTATTGAATTCTTCCAGCTATCTGGATTTCTCTAATGCCGAAAGTGTGTACCTTCAATCATTGATAATAGTCCGATTTGGGAGAGTGGAAACCAAGATTTTCATGTCCAGATAACTCTGTTGAGGCCAGAAGATGAGTTTCATTATTACCTTTGTCTTCAGGTAGTTGATAGCTTGGACACCAAAGGATTGTAGCACATGGTAAATAGAAATATTCATTTGTTCCTCATTCCCATGCCATTTTAGCACTTTTTGTGCTTTTGGACTTTTGTCCCTTTTCATATGAGTCCTCCTGTTGATGTATATGTAACTTCGGAATGTATTATTCTATGTATCTTATGTATTGTAACCCGATGTTTATTCCGGGATGTTTCTATTATATATTTCAGTCATGTGGTCATGCCCCGATGTTCTGATCGGGAGGATTAATAATGTAAACAAGTCTTGTCAAGTCATTAGGTAAGTCCCCACAGTTTCGGGGCACTTGGGTTATTATACACTAATTAAGGTGTAGGCTCAAGTAATTAATTATAAGTTAATACTACATGGTTGAGTGCACTTCAATTCAACGGAAGAATATAAATAGAGAGTAAGATTCTCTCTATTTATCACTTGTAAATTACATCACTTGCTCTCTCAAGTGTGGCGCACCTTTGGAGAAGGAAATACTTTGGCTTGACAGAAGACAGAAGGTTGCTGTTGTGTTCGGAGGTCATCTTACTGTTTTGGGATCACATCTTGTGGTGATACTATCTTAGAGGAAGTTGAGGGATTTTCTCCATTTATGGTTTCCCCTCCTAAAATCTTTGTGTCTCTTGTCTATTGTGATGTTATTATGTGATTGCTGTGCTTGTTATTCTCTCAGTGAAAAGATCTTAACATAATGCTAGCTTAAATGTTGAAAAACTAACATGGCATCAGAGCTAACCTGAGAAGAAGACATTGTGCAGCTACAGGAACTAGGGATTCCCATTTTGTGGATCTTCCTCCACATATTTTCAGCAAAAGTATGCTAAGATGACTCTCCATTAAATGGTGCATCGTTCTGTCGATACGGAATTCAATTTCAAGCATTTTCAGTTTCGATGTGGAAATTAGTGATTTCTATAGAAGAGGAATTTTTGGGTGATACTAGCATAGGATTTTTCTCCTCATCAAAACTGAAATTTAGAGACCTGGATCAATAAATTTGGTTGGGTGAAACTCCGGGAAAGTCAAACCCTAGTTTGACCCTGAGCTAGGAGAAACCCTAAATACTAAAACTGCTAAGTTTTGGTAAAGTCGCTATATTCCGAGATTGGAAAAGTCTCAGAAGCTAAAAATTCTAGGCGCCGAAGATAAAATCCTGAAGAACACTGTATCCAAAGGTCAGCATCTGATTCGTTATATTCTGGGCGATATGATCTCTTCAAGTGAGGGTTCCATCCTCTTCCAGAAAGCATCCATAAACAGGACACCTGGGGAGATCTGTAATATTTTGGGCTACAGAGGTCCAAATGGAATTCCTGAAGATGTTCTAGAAAGGGAACGGACTTTAAGTTCTGTGGTCCAAAGGTAAGACTCATAAAATGAACCAGTGACACGTGGAATTCCGTACAACTTCGATGTTCTGAACAGTACAGTAACAGGTCAACTTGGTAAAAGGATCATAAATCTCAAATGGTGAAACCAATTCTGATTAAACCTATGGTGTTGGATCAGGGACATGCGAGGTTACCTCAGTGAGAAATTTCAGACACAGAGGATCAGTAATTTCGGATATATAACAGAAACAGTAACAGGAATTTCTGCAGAAGAAATCAGAAAATTAGGGCTTCCTGTTCCGGGAGTTTCCCTTCACTGTTTTCAGAAAAGGAGTACATTGGACAGCTCCATTTGAAGAGATCTATCTATTCATCCAATCATATTTGAAAAATTCCAAGTTTTGAAAATTAGGGTTTCTGTGACAAACCCTAGATCAACGAACTCCGGGACAAGGACAAACACCTCAAATCGGTAAGATCTAATCCTTTTGTATTTCCATTTGAGGTTCTCATTTCAATATGATATATCGCATCAGCTTAGTTAAAAGCTTGCAAAAGTTGACAACTTCCAAACCTGGAAGTATATGATCTCTCTGAAGAAAATGGATTGGACACCTACATGAGGATGGAGGTTCCAGTTTCAGAGGGAGACG
>LPNX011092516.1:3438-24527 GCA_001517045.1 Pseudotsuga menziesii | reverse complement strand
CCTTTGGCGGCGCAGGCGAAGGCCACGCGAGGGAAAGTGGCGATTGGGCCGGATTTCCGACCGTCGCTGCTGAGAAGCGCCGCCGCATCCTGCCCGAGTTCGACGCCCGGGTTGGGCATGGCGCAGGTGTGGTTGTTACAGCCTGAATGCTCATAAGATTTGCACAGCGGCGCACTGCAGGCGACCGGGCGGTAAGTGGAGGATGTGTAACTCTTCTTGTCGCATGGCATCCAAGTGAAATCTTGGTCGATATCCATCATTAAATTCAGGACCCGCATTGGGGTTCTTTGTCCGATCTGGAATGTGTAGCGCAGCGTCACGGGGTCTTGTGAGATATAAGTGACAAGAGACCTCGGGCGCCTCTGCGACGCATTTGCAGGCGATTGACACAACGACACGATGACGGCAGCGATCAGGACGAGACGGAAAGTGAGCGAAGCCATGGCGTGGATGAAAGGTCAGTTAAACCTTGCTGGGATTCGGATGGAAGACTCATGGATGTTGCAGGGCTATAAATAGGAGGTTTGACAAACTGCCTTCTGGTTGGATGGAACGGGCGGCTGCAGAATTGAAACTTTTAAAACGCGTGACAGACATAACATGTGCGTGAACACCTCAAATTGCAGGTTGTTTCCATCACGAGCAATTTCAATATTTCTGCGCTAACTCTTGAATCTTGATTTACACCAATGATCACGTGTTCCACCACTCACTATTAAAAACTGTTTTTAAATCAGGGAAAAGGGCATCTATCCACTTTCTTGAAAACCCTTTCCAGTAAGGCAAGCAGCAACCAGAATTGTATTTTAAATCCAGTCTGGACATCATCCAATTAAAAACTGTTTTTAGAGGGAAAAGGGCATTTATCCACTTACTTGAAAACCCTTTCCAGTAAGGCAAGCAGCACCCAGAATTGTATTTTAAATCCAGTCTGGACACCATTCTTTATGTGGATAAGAAGGAATTTGCTTTACATGGTTGCCAAGAAACTTCCTTGTCAATGTCATTAGCATACCAAGAGTCCTCTTCGTTGGGACAGTAGCACAAGGCCGCTGAATTATTATTTTGGGGAAGAGTGACTAGAGCAATCATGACTGTTTATTGCTTGGCTACCTAGTACCGTGTAGGTCTCGAGATTGGCAAATCAATGCACGGTAAACCCATACTCTCTGGTGAGATTGGAAGGCATGGAGCTGTGGTTCTGTCACCTGTGTGTTGATGGATGGAAAAGAGAAGTGAGCTTTTATATCAAATTGAGCTTCCAGTTAGTTTTCTTTCTATGTGAAGCTAACAAGAGTACAAGTTTATATATATATTAATTAATTAATTATATAACCAAAAAAACAAAATGCAGTTAGCAGGAGTGCAAGTTTACCTCCTTACAAGCTACCAACTAATTATTGTAGGTAACTAAGGTTTATTTACACACTATGATGAAGTTACACATCTAAATCTTAAGATTGTTTCAATAAAAGCTATAGCTTTAAATATTTGTAAGTTTTTTCTTACTTCAAAAAATAACTAAATTTAATCAATAAAATGATATAAGAAAAAAAAACTTAAAAAAATCAAAATCAGTTTTATAAAGAAGAAAGCAAACTCCCATGAGTCTTTGACTCTAAGAAAGATTGGAAAAATTATTAAAGGATTAAGAAGAGATTGATAATCTCGAAAATGAGATATTTTAAATGTTTGTAACTTATCCAATAAGTGAAAAAGGTAAACATGACCAAAAATAAACCCTCCAAGTAATAAGTATAATATTTTGGACATTTGTATAGTATTGAATGAATTATGTAAATGATGTAAATACACTAGTATAGATTCCTACTAGTGAATGACTAGGCATGTATGATGTAAATATTCTATTTTGAGGTTATGGTTAATTTGTCATGCTAACTTGAACTATATATAACTATTATGTGCATAAATAATAAAATGGTCCAAGATGAATGTGTAAAGAGCACAATGACTAGGCATGTTTGATGTAAATATTCTATTTTGACGTTATGGTTAACTTGTCATGCTAACTCGAACTATATATAAATATTATGTGCATAAATAATAAACTGGTCCAAGATGAATGTGTAAAGAGCACTATAGGGGCTATGATTCCGCCGAAAAGTAAGAGAAAGGGGGCATATGGGAGACTAAATCCTTTGGTATGAAGCGATCGTTGTGTTTGTTGTTGTGTGTGTCATTAAAAGAAAATGCAAAAAACCTATTAATGAGTGATACAATCTAGTACTTTTTCATTACAAAGCTTACCAAAGTATAGTTAAAGTTGCACTTAAAATTAGAGAGTTTACCACCCACGATCAATGTGCCTAATACCCAATTGTTCGAGCATATAAGAATAGACACTTAGATTTGGAGAAAAGTGAGAAGGATGGGGAGGCTCTAGTCGTCCTAGGTTAGGGTTTCACAGGGTGTTTCTAAGGCATGGTGTCTCATTTTCTGGTACCCTTGACTTTAGCAGCATTGTGCACTCCAATCCTTCATTTCGGAGGACTTAGTACCAACCACACTAAAAAAGTGGGAATCTCAGCAGTTTGTTTCAGGTGTTTTCTTTGGTTTTTTATTAGTTCTTGCTTTCTCACTTCTTCCTACTATATTTTCATGTCTAGGTCAATTTTACCCAATGTGCGTATTTTCATGGCTCATTTTCTTTACATCTTCCTTTCAACCCTAACCAGGTGGCCAAAACAACCTCCCATCAAGGGATTAAGGTTTCAGATGTATCATCACCTAAGGACAAAGGGTCTTCCATTAAAGCCTTGGCCGAAAATATTCTCTCTCCATCCCATGTCACACCCTTGTCGTCGGCAATGGTTGTGGAGGTGGTAGGTTTTGGTCTTGGTCCAGCTGAAAGGGCATCCAACATTTCTCGGTGGAGTATTTAGTTGATTATTTAAAGGCTAACCTTTTGGCTTGGGGGCGACAGATTATTCAGCCTGAGGTCACCCCCATCTCTAAGAAGGTTATCGCGGAAGTAGGTGGTATGTTCCTCGTGATTGAGGAGTGTCGTGTTGAGAAACTAATAATTCCTTCAGTGCAAACTTCTCCTCGATCCAAACCATTATCTACTCCGATGTCGAGGAAGGCCCAAGCTTGGGGGCCTTAAGGTGAAACATCGACTTCATGCCAAACTATTCAAAGTTAAATGTGACCATACTACCGATGTACTTAGTAAGGACGTCAATATGGATAGAGTAACCAATCTTTCAATTCTTGCTATGGTTAGCATAATGGAATACGTTCGAATGAATAAGGTAGAGATGGTAAATTGGGTGTCTATTGTCACTCATCGATAGACCACCTTCCTAAGGTTATCCTCCTTCCGTATGGATGGTTTTTTTTGTATTCTTGAAAGACGAGCACCCGCTTGATGGTTTTTTTTTGTAAGGGGTCCCTTGTCCTAATATGTTGGCATTTTGGGTTTGATATTAAGTGAGAATGTCCTTCAAGACACCATCTTTGGCTCCTTCTCCCCTGCTTTCCCTTTCTTCTTTGGACAAAGGAGGTCATTTTGGGGCTAGAAAAACTTCCAGGGTCGCTTCATTTCTCTAGACGAACAGATGATGTCAAGTGGTAAAAAAATGATGGCTTTTGGTTTGGTTCAATTTGATGTGTCAAAAGGGCTACCTTACGAAGTCAAGATTGTTTGGGGGTCACGATCTTTCAATAATGATTGGATTACAAGGGTATCCCTTTTTGGTGCTTTGTCTATCAACACACGGGCATTTAGATTGGCATTGCCTAGAGACTTTTACAGATGAATGTGGGAGATCCCAAAGACTGCTCTGCGGCTAGTCCTTGGCTCGAGGGTGCCCTTGTTGTTGGCCACGGATCAGCATTGCCTATTCCACAGTTCCCAAGCAGTCTCCCTTGATCTTCTTCTAAAAAAGGTGTGTCTCTTATGAATTCTATGACTCCTTATGAAGGTGTGTCGTATGTTGAACTAAAGTATATTAAATACATTGAAAAGGCATATGATAGAAGGTTAAAAGTCAATGTTGAAGAATGGGGTTCTTCCTCCTGTTGTCTTTGCTAGTCCCCTTGCCTTTCCTTGTGCCTCACCAGTGGTGGAATTCGGTGCTATCGTAAGCCATGGGGTTTCTTTTAATGACTCCCCTGGGTCAGATGAGTTATCTAGTCCCCTCTTGGGTTGTTTTTTCTCCTTGGAAGTGAATGAGTCCTCTACGATTGGCCTAAATGATCTCTCCTTGAAACCCCTAAATTATATTTCTCAGACTCTTCTTGAGAATTTCAATATTGATTTCCCTCCTTTGGTTGGCCCTAAGGGTCAAGTGTTTGTTCATGGTGGGGTGGTTGTAGGGGTATCACCTCCGGTTGGCCCTAAGGGTTAGGTATCTGCGTCTAGTGGGGTGGTTGTACGGATGTCACATATTCCTATTTATTCAGGGTCTCCCCCCTCTTTTTTAAACATGGCCACCTTTTCTTCTCTCCATATGTATTCCAATATACCCTCCATTAGTCCCACGACCTTTCCCCTTAACTTGATTTGACACCAAAATGTCACTATATGAGCCAAGAACAAGAAAAAAGGTGATCTCAAAGGGAAAGGTTCTATTATGGAGAATTCGTTCTCTAACTCTTACATCCCCCTATCAATTATACTGGACTTGGCTTCCAAGCCTTCTATGCATAGCTCTTATTCTTTTATTTCTCCATGTACCCTTAGAGCAGTCGAGCCCCTACAGGTGTTATCCTAAGACTTATGTTTTCCTTCAATATTCGAGGGATAGGGGGAGACACAAAGATGCACACCCTCAAGAGATTTTTGCTTCTAATAAGCTTGATATAATCTTGATTCAAGAAACAACCTCCTCTGATTTGAAAGCTTGTGAATACTTCTTAAAACAATTGTTAGGGTGAAAGGTCTCGACTCAAGACTCTGTGGGTCATTCAGGGGGTTACTATCTATCTGAAACCCTTAGACTACTAAGTTTAAATCGTGCATTACCACTACAGGAATGCTTTTGGTTGGGCCCTGTAAAGGTTTTCTTTAGGAAGTGAGCATTGCCAATCTACAAAGGCATTAATCATCTCAATGTGGCAGTAGAAACACACTTTCAGAACCTTTACAACGAATATGGTGATGGCTACGAGGAGATTACTTCTTATTTCCTCTCTCATATACCACCCCTTGTAAGCAGGGAAGATAATTCAGCTCTCATGAAGATAATTACAGAAGAAGAAATCTGCAAAGTCATATGGTCCATGAAGCCGTACAAATCCCTCGAGCCAGATGACTTCTCAATCCATTTTTATAGAACATGTTAGGAAACAATAAAAGCTAATTTTGTGAGAATAATCAAAGCCTTCAAACAAAAAGATGAAGTGGGAGGCAGTATTAACTCCATCATCTGGGCCTTAATTCCCAAATAAGTAAATCTAAGCTCTTTCGACATATTCATACTAATTTCACTGTGCAATGCCTCGTACAAAATCCTTGCCAAGCTAATGGCTAACAGAATTAAGTCGTTGCTAGGGAAACTCATTTCCCCCATTCAAGGTGGTTTTGTCAAAGGGATACATATCCTTGAAAATTTTATTCAGGTGCAAGAAGCCATGCATTCTAGCCACCAACGTAAGGAGCAAGGGATGCTCATAAATCTTGACATGGAAAATGGCTTCGACAGGGTAAAACTCTCCTTCCTCTATAGAGTTCTTCTCTCCTTTGGGTTCACTCCAGACTTTGTCAATCTGATTAAATCTTGCACAGACAAGCCTTGGATAGCTCCTCTTGTGAATGGAAAACCAACAAACTATTTTCCAGCCTCGAGGGGAATAAGGCAAGGTTGCCCCCTTTCTTCCTTTATGTTCATCTTGATGGCACACTCCTTAAGTAGAAACTTGACTACAAAGAAGAAAGTAGGGATTGTCCTAGGTGTAAGGTTGTTGAAAGGTATCGATCCTATTAATCATGCCTTATTTGCAGATGAATCCCTATTGTTAGGTGGAGCCTCCATAAATATTGCAAAGGTGTTTAAAAAATCCTTTAAATTTTTTGCTCTACCTCTGGAGCTCTCGTCAACAAAAGGAAAAGTGTCATGTATGGGTGGAACGTAGACCAACATGCTATTCAGAGAATAGCTCACTTCTTGGGATTCTCAGGACATGCCACATGGGAAAAGATCAAATACCTTGGGCTTCCCTTATCTTTAGGAGCCAATAAGTCTTCGTTGTGGTAGGAAGTTTGAGAAAAATGAAGTAAAAAATTGTAGCTTAGGGTGGTCAGTGGCTCACCAATGCTGGGAAAATCATCCTAATAAAACCAGTGCTTTCTTCCTTACCAATCTACTAGGCTTCTTTCCTACTGGCACCAAAATCGATCATGGAGCAGGTTTGAAAAATGTTAAGAGAATTTCAATGGCATGGAGGAAAAGGTAATCAAAAGAGATTCCACCTAGTTAAATGGGACATTATCAAATGCCCTTTTGTTGAAGGTGGATTACAGATCAGATATCTCGGGATTACNCATGGAGGAAAAGGTAATCAAAAGAGATTCCACCTAGTTAAATGGGACATTATCAAATGCCCTTTTGTTGAAGGTGGATTACAGATCAGATATCTCGGGATTGCTAACCTTGCTTTGGGTGGAAAAATCCTGTGGAAAATGTACACTAACAACAATCACCCTGTAAGTCAAATTTTAAAGAAAAAGTACCTCAAAGGGGCAGCTTTGAGAAATCTCTAGGTAGAAAACACTCCAAAAGGATCAATGATTTGGAATCTTTGTCACAGTGGACTAGATTTCTTCGAAAAACACTTGTATCGCATTCCTGGAAATGGAAACAAAACTTTGTTGTGGCATGATAGCATCATGGGTCATGCACCACTCATCAACTATGAAGAAATAAAAGATGTGCATCTCTAGCTTAATCAGAAAGGCATTCAAAAGCTGGTCGATATGTCCTCTTGGTATGCTATAGCAAACTGGCAGTTGNAAAAACACTTGTATCGCATTCCTGGAAATGGAAACAAAACTTTGTTGTGGCATGATAGCATCATGGGTCATGCACCACTCATCAACTATGAAGAAATAAAAGACGTGCGTCTCTAGCTTAATCAGAAAGGCATTCAAAAGCTGGTCGATATGTCCTCTTGGTATGCTATAGCAAACTGGTAGTTGTGGACTTTTTCTAGATTTCCAAATAACCTCCAATTACAACAGAGCATCCTCTTAATAGCGTTGATGACTTCAACTCCCGTTCATCAGCAAGCAACAGACAAGTGGGGTTGGGGAAAGACTGTGACTTATACCGCAATGCAGGTATTCTCCTCCTTAGAGGGTCATCATGTNCAATTACAACAGAGCATCCTCTTAATAGCGTTGATGACTTCAACTCCCGTTCATCAGCAAGCAACAGACAAGTGGGGTTGGGGAAAGACTGTGACTTATACTGCAATGCAGGGATTCTCCTCCTTAGAAGGTCATCATGTGTCGATTTACTCATCATCCTTTTGGAAATAGGTTTGGGGTCCTCTTGGGCTACCCAAAGTCAATTTTTTCTTCTAGGTTTTAATGCATAAGAAAGTCTTGACATGTGACAACTTGGTTAAAAAAGGCATAGTCGGTCCTTGTCCTTTTGGAAATAGGTTTGGGGTCCTCTTGGGCTACCCAAAGTCAATTTTTTCTTCTAGGTTTTAATGCATAAGAAAGTCTTGACATGTGACAACTTGGTTAAAAAATGCATAGTCGGTCCTCGTCGATATGCCATGTGATGTAATGCTCTCGAAACAATGGATCACTTGTTTGTGGACAGTTCTTACACCCAAGAAGTATGGAATCTATGCCTTTTCTATCTCAATGTCGCAGCACCATCACAGACTTCAGTGGTCGGTTTATATTCCTCCTGGAAGTAGAGATATCCACATACAATCTCAAGAAAATCCATATGGATTCTAATTTGGAAGGCCATACCTAAGTAAGTTTGCTGGAAAATTTGGTTGGCCAAAAATGACTGGATCTTCAACAGTACTCTATGTACACCTTTGATGGTTGCAGTCAAATCCAAAGCTCTCCTTTTGTGTGGGAGAAGAAGCTAAAGGCCACGAAGATAGCATTGAAATATTGGGTTAGAAAGCCCAATAATACCCCTACTAGGAACATAAAGGAGATTGTTCAGCTGTTAGAGAATCTTCAAACAGATCTTGAGAGTAAGGAAATTATTTATACATAATTAGAAAAAGAGAAAGCAGCCCAAGCTATGTCCTTTCTCTCTTTTCGGAAAGAAGAAGAGTTCTGGAGGCTAAATTCTCGAAGTATGTGGTTAAATGCAAGAGATCGTAACACTTCCTTCTTCGACAGATAATGCAGAGTCAAACTCTCCAAAAATCACATTTTTGAAATAACCTCTTCAGACAGGACTCTTTTCAAAGGTCATGAACAATTAAAGTTAGCAGTTGAAACTCATTTTCAGAACCTGTATAAAGATAATAGAGAAGGCATTGAGGAATTCACCTCTGAATTCCTTTCCCACATCCCTCTTTTAGTCTCTAGGGAAGAAAACACAACTCTCACAGAGCCATTCACTGAGGAAGAAATCTACAGGATAATTTGTTCTGTGGAACCGGACAAGGCCCCTGGGACAGATGGTTTTTCAATCCATTTTTATAGGTTTTGTTGGGAAATCATCAAGACTAATTTTCTGAGAATGGTAAAAGCTTTTCAACAGAAATCCAAAGTGGGAGGTATTACAAACTCCACTTTCCTTACTCTGATACCCAAATAAGTGAATCCAAGCACTTTTGAAAGATTCAGGCCAATCTCACTATGCAACACCTCCTACAAAATTCTGGCAAACAGAATTAAACCTCTTCTTGGGAGACTCATCTCATCCAGCCAAGGAGGATTTGTCAAAGGGAGACACATCATTGACAACGTGATCCAAGTGCAAGAAGCCATCCACTCCGGTTACGAACGGAAGGAGAAAGGAATGATAATAAAGCTTGAAATGGAAAATGCATTCGATCGGGTAAAGCACTCTTTTCTTTACAAAGTCCTTTTTTCCTTCAGTTTTAGCACTAGTTTTGTTAACTTGATCAAAACATGCACAGAAAAATCATGGATAGCTTCACTTGTTAATGGAAGACCGACTAGTTATTTTCAAGCCTCGAGAGGAATAGGGCAAGGTTTCCCCCTCTTTCCTTTTCTCTACATTCTGATGCCTGATTCATTGAGTAGAAAGTTAACAGAAGAAAATAAATTTGGGACAGCTCTAGGCATTAGGATAATGAAAGGCATAGAGCCTATCAATCATGCACTCTTTGAAGATGATTTACAATTGTTTGGGGGAGCCTCCATCAAGATATCCAACGTCTTCAGTGGAATCCTCCAAGATTTCAGCAGAATATCTGGAGCCCTCATCAACAAAAGAAAGAGCGTTGTGTATGGTTGGAATGCATAGAAGAAAGAAATCCACTGAATAGCACACTTCTTGGGCTTCTAGGGATTTTCAATTTGGGAAAAAATCAAATAACTCGAGCTCCCCCTAACTCTGAGATCTAATAAAGCTTTGATGTGGGATGAAGTTTTGAGCAAAATGAAATCCAAAATCAAATCCTGGGGTGGCCAATGGCTCACCAAAGATGGTAAACTCATTCTAGTTAAATCGATTCTCTCCTCTTTACCAATTTATCAAGCTTATTTTCTCTTGGCTCCGAAAATGATCATGGAATAGGTCTCCCAGCTAATCCGTGATTTTCTATGGCAAGGCGAAAAAGGAAATCATAGAGAATTCCATTTAGTAAAGTGGGATACAGTCAAATGACTGGTGACATAAGGAGGGATGCAGATACGAGATCCGGGGCTTGTGAACATGGCAATGGGAGGTAAAATCTTATGGAATTTAGACTCAAACAGTAGGCACCCTATCAATATAATTATGAGGAAAAAATATTTGAAATCTCTGTGTAACCTTCAGGATGTCAAAATTCCTAAAGGAACAATCATGTGGAATCTCTGCAGGAGGGCACTCGATTTCTTCCAAAAAATCATGTATTGTATCCCTGGCAATGGAAAAGACACGATGTTGTGGCAGGATAAAATTATGGGGCATCCAACTCTCGACATCATGGAAGAGTTTAAAGGGGCTTGTGAGTGGCTCAAATTGCATTGATATAACACATTGATGGCAATTTCGTTGTGGGATGATGCTAGAAATTGGCAAGCCTGAGCCATTCCACGATTACCAGATTAGCTGGAAACACAAAAAAATCTCCCTCATTATGCTCTCACGGATATGGCACTGGTTCATCTACAGCTGAAGGATCGATGGGGTTGGGGAAAAAAGGGAGTTTACACCAATGCGCAGGGGTTTGTTTCACTTTAAACACATCAACCGCTGACTCTTCCAACCACGTTTTGGAAGCAAGTCTAGGATCCCCTTATTCTTCCCAAGACAAACTTCTTTTTTTTGGGTTCTAATGCACATAAAGGTTTTGACCGGAGAAAATCAAAACCTGGCATCATTGGCCCTCATAGATGCTCAATGTGTTGTAGCGATTCTGAAACCAGTGACCATTTGTTTGCGGATTGTAAATTCTCCCAGGAATTTTGATCTCTCACACACCACGGCCTCAACGTTTCTTCTCTGAAGAAAACCCCTCTGGTAACAGTCTTCTCCACTTTGAGAATGAGATATCCACATTCAATTTAAGGAAAGTCTGCATGGAGTAGAATTTGGGTTGCAATTCCTAAATATGTTTGTTGGAATATTTGGCTCGCAAGAAATGATCAATTTTTCAATAATACTCAGCATCTTCCTCTTAAGGTGGTTGCAAAAGCCAAAGCTCTTCTTATTGAAACGGTGGGAATTCAAACTTTTAAGAAGGGTTACTCGCTCCTCCCGGAAGAAAAAAATGGATGGGAACTTACATTTTTAGAGATAGATAAAAGGAATATGCCCGGCCCAACATAAATCCAAGGTGGCGCTTAAGAGACACGGAAACAGACTTTCAAGCTTGGTGGAGGTCTTATGGTAAAGCTATGATCTTCTTTGACGGTGCCTCCAAAGGAAATCCAGGGAGGGCAAGAGCTGGTGGAGTGATATACTCCTCGGATGGTATTAGATTAGAAAGTTTTAGCTGGGGACTTGGCCAGAAAACCAATAGTCGCACAAAAATTCTTGGGCTACTAAAATCCTGTCAGATAGCTCGAGGAAAAGGGATTAAAGAAATACAAGTTTTCGGGGACTCGAAAATACTGATAAAGATATTAAATTCATATGCTCTTTTCAACAACCCGTCACTCAACAAGACATTACAAAGGTTGAGGCTTGTGTTTCAAGACTTTTGTTTCTACCTTTTTCCATATTATGGGCAGATCGAACAAGTAAGCGGACAAAATGGCAAATTTGGGCTGCCTTCTGCCACAAGGAACTCCGAGAAAGAATGAGGAAGAACCTAATTGGGCACCTATCCCGCAATCTTGAGATAAATAGAAAGGAGCTGGTATAGAAGTATTTAAGGAGACTGTTGATTGCTTGTAATGAAGGTTGCTTTGGCTACGACCCAACCAATATTACTTTTACAAAATTTATCCATTTTAGTTTAAAAGAAATTATGCACATATTTAAATATTAAATGAAATAATAAGATAATTTGTAAAGAATCTTAAAGATTGCATAAGAGAATGTTAAATTTTAACAAAAGAGATGAAGCAGAGATGATAGCACACATAATGGGCATATTTATTGCCTTCTCATTATTAACCATAAGCATATATTGGATTACATAGAAGCAAAACCATGGGTTAATCCCATGTGACAGAAAATACCGTGGGTCACTAATTATAGTTAAGGTGACCAACCAACTACTAAAAAAACCAACTAATTAATGCACTAATGACCGGTAGTAGACCGGTGAGATTACAATTCTTAACAACGCCCCCTTTTATCTCAATTCTCAGCACTCTCAATGCCTAAGTGTTTTCTGTGAAACTCAAATGCAAGTGTTCCAATGGTTTGGTAAACATGTCAGCAAATTTCTCCTTAGAGCCAAAAAACAGTAAAGTAATATCTCCATTATTAACTAACTCATGAATGAAATGATAGCAAGTGTCAATATGTTTGTTATTTCTATGAAAGGCATTATGCTTGAACAATGTTATTGCATAACTATTGTCAACAAAAATAAGAGTTGGATCATTTTATGTGTGTCCCATATCCTTTAAAATTCTCATTAGCCAAATTGCATGACAAGATGATGTGATGGCTGCTACATTCTCTGCTTCTGCAGTTGACATGCCGACAATGGGTTGTTTTTTAGATGCCCAAGATATTATATTTGTACCCAAATTAAAGCATAACCAGATGTGCTTTTCCTATCACCAATAGTACCTGCAAATTCACTATCAGTGTACCCTGTGAGAGTATTTTCTAGTGAATGAGTGTACCAAAGGCTATATCCAAGTGCTCCTGCAACATATCTCATAATTATTTTTCCAACTTTCTAGTGAGAATATTTGGGACACTCCATAAATTTGGAAATAAGGTTGTCAACAAACATCAAATCAAAACTAGTTACAGTCACATACATTAAACTACCTACCATTCTTTTGTAGTGTAAAATTTAAATATTAAATTTTAATATTTTAATATAGTTTTAATTATTTATGTAAAAACTAGTATATATATATAGTTACCTAGGAATCATTTTCCTCGTGATCAAAAGGTGTACTCTTTTTTATTCATTAGAATTACAATGTGTATATATATATAGGAATCATTTTCCTCGTGATCAAAAGATGTTTTCCAAATAAACATTTCCCTACATACTTCATTGCAAAAAGGATCAAAGTACCTTCATCCCATTTATAATAAAAAATTTAAAAAGGTGTAAGTAAAGTAACCTTTTACTTAGAAAAAATTGAAAATTGAAAATTTTAGTTTTTTTTTTTCAACATTAAATTTATTCACATTAGGTCTCTTATACTAAAATTTATACAGTTTTCTAAAGTAAAAGCTTGGAACTTCAAAACATAAAAGTAGAGCCTTGAGAACAAATGGTATTGTTTATGAGCTCTTCATAAAATAAGGTACCAGAACGAAGGCCTATATCTTTGTTTGATAATTTATCTGTCACAATATTTAATTCACGATAAATATGGTTGAAGGATATCTCAGAAAAAGATCCAATGAGTGCCCTTAACCTAGTACACAAGTACTGCAACGATAAAACTTGGATACTTGAGCTGTCAAAATCTCAATCAAGAATGACGTTGGAGTCTCCAAAGATCTGGATAGCAACAATACCCATATTAAGGTAAATTTCAATAAGCCCCACAATGCCAATAGTTTTGCACGGGTGTTAGTACTAGACTCACACCCCATCCAAAGCTGATATATGTGAGATTGACTGAATTTACTTAATTAATTTCTGAATGAAACATTAAGATTGTTTTTAGCGTAAAAGTTTAAAAGATTATATGAAAATATTTTTTTTTATCATAATAGTTGATTAAGGAATATGTAAATAAAAAGTAAGTTTATGTTGTTAATTGTGTCTAAAGAAGAGTTTTTACATTTTATTATTAAGGAGAGCCATATATAGAGAGAGAAACAATGATACATCTTAAAAATCATTTCAAAATTATTTTAAAAAACTTAATATTAATTACTTTTAATATTAATTACTTTAATGTGTGTTTAAATATTTTGTGAGATTTTGGACTTTTTTGAGCAGATCACCAAAATTAACTTGAGAGTTCAGTCTCCATTTCATGGTTGTCATATCTTGTTATGGTTAAATGTATCTTAATTAATATTTAAATAAACTTTAATTAAGAAGTGGTTAAAGAAAAGGATAACAATATAATTCCCTAAAATTTTATGCTTCATATCAATAATTTTTATTAAATAGTATTTTTTTATATTTATATTAAGTAGTTAAATATTTATTTTATATTATAAATAAATAATTATAAAAAATTTGTAATTAATTTAATGTTTATCTTTTTCTTTTTTTAATAACATGCCATCTCCACAAAATTAAAAATCAGTTTTATATTGTACAAATTAGAAAATACATATATTTATTTATGCCAACTCAAAGGTCTCAAAATGTTGATACATATTTTTATCTCATTAAGACCCAACTTTACAGAAATAAAGAATTATGAATAGAAAAAATGACGATACACTTATTATGTTGTCATTTTTATCCCATTGAGAGCTAACTTTACAGAAATAAAGAATTAGGAATGGAATTGCATTCTATAGAAATGATATTTGATATATATTATTCATATTTATTAAAATATAGTACATAAAAATATGTAAATATAAAATGCCTATAATTTAATTTATAAATAATAAATAATATATTTTTGAAAAAAAAGTTTTAAATAATATAATATTCATAATTTCACAGACCTTTCATAGAAGGGGTTGTACAACCTTGATACTTTGAAGATCTGTTTCTATTTATTTTGGTCTCTTTTTTACTATATTAATGGTGGTTTTTGCTAAGTTGGCTCTCGCACTATTGGACTTATATTTCGGATTATTAGTATATATGATTTTTGCTAAAAAAATGTGGGTTTTTTGCCTCAGATATGTAGCTGAATTTGGTTGTAACTCAATACATATATTGTGGATATATGTGTTTGTAGAGACTGAATATTTGTCCTTTTTTTTGGTATTTTTGGACCTATATGGTTTTACTCTGAATACACTAGAAGTGTATCTACCAAATGTAATTTTGTTCTCAAAAGATTTTATTTATTTAAGTGTTTTAAAGGCATTTTTTTTTCAACTAAATTGATCACGAAACCCATCAATACTTTCCATGTTTCATGGATGGTAAGGGTGGTAAACTATCGGCCTTCCTTGTGGAAGGCCTAGTACTTGTGACCTCCCCCCTCGGTGGGAGTGTGTGTGCATGTCTTACCAATTGAGCTAACCATTAGGGCTATTTAAAAGCACTATTTAAATAGTATATTGTACCAAATTAGATCCATTTTAACTCTAAATCTACATTAAGAGAGATCTATTGGCAAATATTTTTAATATTAAAAAAACTTAAGGAAAGATTTACATTTAAAGGGATTTGATCCATTTTATTAACACATGATAAATGGGAGTTAAAATATATCTACAATGATATTTAAAACCATAAGAACAACCACTAAGGTTGCCAAGCAAAGAAAAATTTAGGGGTAAAATTTAGCCCATGGGCTATTTTTTCAGCCTTTTTTCTCCCAAAAAAGATTAGCTTGCATTTTTTTCAAAGATGATTCACCCAAATTTTATGGGACCATGGGCTATTTTTCAGCTTTTTTCCCCCAAAAAAGATTCGCTTGCATTTTTTTTCAAAGATGATTCACCCAAATTTTATGGGATCATTTTTTAACTCTAATAATCACCAAAATTGTCCAAAAACTATATAAAGCTCTTAGATATTTGATTTTTTTAAAATAGTCAAACGTTTTATGGTTGTAAATTTAAGAATTAGTAAGATTCACCAAAGTTTTTACACTTTAAGAAAATTATGGATCTTTAAAATTTTCCATGCTACCAAAAAAATATAAAATACAGCAAATAATAAAAACAAAAATACACAAAAAAACTATTTTTTCAAATTTATTAGAAACACAAATAAAATGTTTCATTGCACTTCTATTGGCTATGTTTTCAAATTTCAAGCACAAGTTATAGAACATTAAAAAGCTTTAGATTGGCTTCGGTCTTTTTTTTTTTTAACCATGGGAACAACAACCTCCCAAGAGTATATCCAACAGCCTGCAAGCCAGATATACCAATAACTTGTGACTTACCAGATTGGCTTCGGTCTTAGCTTCAATCTTCCAAAAAAGTTCAAGGTCATCATGATGAATCGAACAAATATGGACCAACGAAATAAAAACATTTTGAAAGGGATTGCGGGAATCGCTATGTAGTTTTCTTAAAAAGGTTTTATTTTAACGCTTCTAGAGCATGGGCACATGATGTGAAAAACAACTATCCTAATGTAGAATTGTAGTGTGCATATTTGTGAAAAATAGAAGAAAATAAAAAGGTTGGTCAACAAGACGAAAACATTGCTTTCTTGGGAAAATATAGTCTAACAAGGAAAAATATGGTGCTAAAATCTAGCCGTTATCAATGATAAGGTAAGTTGAATTTATCCAAAATATTAACTCCCATGTTTGGATTATTGAAAATCAATGAGGCTTCTCCCATATATGATATGAGTTTCTAAACATTAGACTATTTTGACTTTTTAAGTCATTATTAACGAAATCTAACTATCTAATCTTTGGCCAGATCATAATTTTCATTGTATGGAATCCACTTTTTATCACATAAATGGATTCAACACCTTTAAAAACTCTTGTTCCACCTTGATTGTACAATCTCAACATTTTATTAAAGAAAACAAGCTAGAAAAGAATTCCAACTCGTCTAATATTTAGACTACTCAGATATATATCACTAATTCCCCACCAAATAGTCTAAATAAGCGACAATTTGGACTACTTTTTTGGTCTCTTTTACAAAAAAAATGCTAAAAATTCAACAAAAGTTGTTTGAATCACCAACCAACACTGTTGAGATTGTACAATTTGGGTGTAAAAGGGATTTTCAAGGAAAATGAATCCATTATGTAATTGAAAAATATCAATTTGGCCAAAGATTTGATGGTTAGGTTCCATGAATAATGACAAGAAAAATAAAAATATTTTAATGTTTAGACATTTCCATTTCCCACGCGCACATCTCCATTTCCCACGCGGTTTCTAGGGGCCTAGTAGATGTGTTCTTTGTGGGCTGAATGCAAAGGATATTCAGCACCTCTTCCTGGACTGTACTTTTTCTCTTAGTATCCATTCTTACTATGAAGCTCGTTTTGGGTATTCTTCTCCTCATCATGCATCTGTATCTACCTTTTTGGATTATTGGTTCTGCTATACTACATCTTATGCTCCCTTCAGATACCTCCCGATTTTCATATTCTAGTGTATTTGGAAACTTAGGAACAGATGCCTATTTGACTTTGGATTGCCTACTGTTCATTTAATTATCACACAGATCGACAGCCTTCTGAACTTATACCCAGTCCCACAAAAAAAAAAACTCAGGAACATCGGTCCAGGTCCTATGAAGTTTTTTCCTTGTGGCTTCTTTGACGGGGTAGCTGCTGAGCATATGGGTGGTGTTGGCTTTGTGATCTTTCTCAATAATGATCATTTCTTTAGCTTCTCCATGGGCTGTGGTGTTGGAGCAGGATCCCGCAGCTACAGAAGAAGCTGCTAGTTTAGTGGAAAGACAAAGTTTTGGTAGAGAAAAGAGAAGGCAGAGCTACGACGCCATAGCGCGTTTCCAGCTACAGGACAAAGCCGGAAACCATGACTTTTGAGGCAGAAAAGTCAAGAAGACAACGGTACTTGAGCGGCTGAGAGAGGAAAGCTCAGCTACTGCATTGAAGGCAGCGGCGGAAGACAGGAGGGCTCAGCGACCCTCATAAAGGAGAAGGAGCAACGAGGCTCAAGCATTGAAGACGAAGGACAGAGACGGGAAGCGGTGCATAGTACCCATGGTCAGTGCCAGGAAGCATGGAAGACTGCAGGAAGCTGTGGTGTGACAGGAAGCGGCTACCTCGAGGACAGAGAGGACCGACTATCACTAATTAGGGTATGGGTTTACTGTTGGGATAGGCCCACAGTGTTGTAATGGCGAGACCCTCGGGCCGCCTATATAAAGATGTAATTTTGCATTGTAAGAGGTTAGCTGGTTAGATAATTAGACAGTAAGTAAGATAGTCGAGTTCTGTTGTAGATTCAGACATCTGTCAGGCAGACTGTGTTGTAACGATCCAGACACTTAGCTTGTCTGTGAGTCATTTGAGTCTGTATGTGACCAGTCACAGAGAGCGATAGAGAGGGAAGGATATATATTGTAAGAGAAAGGATATAGAGATAGAGAGATCTCGCGCTGTATTTGCAGTGCAACAGACTGTGCTAACTTCCCTCAAGATTCATAATAGAAGCACAGTTTGGTGGACGTAACTCCCATCTTGGGAGTGAACCACATTAAATCTGCGTGTTATGTGTTGTATGAATGTGTTTATATTTGTTTACTGTTGCTGGTTATTATGTGTATGATGATATTTGCAGTAGATGAATGTATGAAGTATT
The DNA here is from genome assembly GCA_001517045.1 of Pseudotsuga menziesii. Lineage (NCBI taxonomy): Eukaryota > Viridiplantae > Streptophyta > Pinopsida > Pinales > Pinaceae > Pseudotsuga > Pseudotsuga menziesii. Next base: position 6,361 of record LPNX011092516.1, on the reverse strand, counting down.
CAGTCACGGTATTGCAGGAAGATAGAAGTAAACGAAGTGTTTCAGTCGCTGCGTAAGAACTCCTCTATGTCTGTTTCTAATGACCGCTTTAACTACAGTATAGTCTCTAGAAATTCGATCTGCGCACATCGACACAGTCAACGCTAAGGGTGCTCAGTCGTGGAGGTAAGATATCGCAGAGAGGCGATGTCGCACCGGTAGAGGAGCTGCGGTGCGCAATACTGCGAGCTGAGGACTTGGTGTTGAGGAGAGATTGGGTGTGTGTGCATTGCGCGGAGCTGCAACGAGGTGGACGATATTGCGATTAGGTGGGAGTTGTGCGACGAGGGAAGAACGGTGCGACACGCGCAAGAGTAGAGACTCTGCGGCTAGAAGAGCTGCGCAACGGGGAGGTTGCGCATCGCACCTGTACACAGGGAGATTTCGAGGATAGGGGAAGTTGCGCAGTATCAGTAGGACTGCCACAGAACCTGGTCCAAGACACCTGAGTCTTGGCCAACCCATTAGGTTCACTTCGGGTGAGACTTCAGATCGCCTTGCGGTCTGTTGCCGAAAGGGCCAGTGAGCTAGGGTGGTTTGTTGGTTGATTATAGTAAACCCGGGTCTGCCCATGCAATCAACAAATGGTTCCGTTGCCGGTTTAACGACTGGGAGTCTATGTTCTGTTGGCACCCTACCAGAGAAGAGTTTCACCAGTGGCTAGATTCAGACTTGACGGAGTTTGCCAAGAAAGAGAATCGGAGTCCTAAACTAAGCACAGAGGCCTGGTTAGAAAAGCATATTGCTTCAGACATACACGCTATATTTTTTGCAACCTACGGAAACAAGCTTTTCGACTGGTTATCCAAGCTGACAGACGAGAACACATTCAAGAAGAAAAGAAACATTGTCTGGACACCGGAGCTGATTCAGACTGTGCAGAACCTTGACAATCCGATTACGAGAGCAGTGGACTTCTGGCTTGCAAGTGTGCTACAAGGCTGTGTTACAGAATTTGCAGTTGACCAGAGAAAGAGCTTCAGCGAAGCTGAACGATACTTCTTCAGAGGATATCGTGGTAAGTACCTAAAATCTCTAAACTTGTCTCTTAAGAAGCTGCTATATGAAAAAGGAACAATGGACTTAGTCTCAGAATGAATAAGTAAAGCTAGTAATGTCACAAGAGTTTGAAAGTGATCTTGATGACATTGGACGAACACGTAGTGGAAAGAAGTATAAAGTAGATTTCAGTTTTCCTGTATTTGAAGACAGTTCAGACAGTATTAGACAACAGAGCCCTAGCACTACAGCAGAACCAGAGGAGGGTATTCCTTACCACCCCTATACCCCACAGAAACAGATAGGGACTCAGAATAACCCCGTAGGTACTCCATCCAGTAGTTCACAGACAGTACCTACTCCTGCTACTTCACCTTCACCTACACCGTTGAGTAGTAGTAACCCAAACAGTCAGAACCCACCACAGAGGAATAGAATGGGAGACGACATGAAGCTACCTATTTTTAAAGGTACGGGAGCAGAAGATCCAAAACATCACTGGTTCCTATGTGAAGCCATGTGGACCATTAAAACAATCAACGATGACAACCTTAAACTTGTACAGTTGGTCACCACACTTAGAGACAGAGCCTTGACATGGTACATAAAGTATACCACATTACCCAAGACACTTGCCCAGGTTAAGAATGCCATGATCAAAGAGTTTAAGAAAACTAAGTCTGAATCTCAGTGTATAACAGAGCTTAAGGATATTAAGCAGCTACCATCAGAGTCAGTATGGGACTTTGACCAGAAATTCAAAGCCCTGATAGACCAAGTAAGCTTTGATTTTGCACCGGATCAGCATAAGGAATGGTTTATTGCAGCACTGCTCCCTCATATTAGAATGCCACTAATGCAGCAGAAACTCACTACTCAAGATGAAGCGCTGGAAATGGCAATGAAACTGGAGGCTTCCCCTCTAGCAGAGACTACCACAGGCATGACAACCCTACAGAACCAGTTGGCCAACCTCACGTTACAGATACATGAACTTAAGAAAGGGAAATAGGTTATGCAAGACATATGGTGCATCAAGTGCAGGGCACATGGCCATAGTAAAGACAACTGTCCAGTCTTCACAGAATATTTAGCATCGGGGGCTCCTAGCCCCTTACCAAGAACACAAGGGCCATGGTGTGAAATATGTAAAACACAAGGACATCCACCCAACTTTACAGAAATATGGTGTTATTTATACTAACTCAAAGGTCACAAAATGATGATACATGTTTTTATCTCATTAAGACCCAACTTTACAGAAATAAATAATTATGAATAGAAAAAATGATGATACATTTATTATGTTGTCATTTTTATCCCATTGAGACCCAACTTTACATAAATAAAGAATTAGGAATGGAATTGCATTCTATATCAAATGATATTTGATATATATTATTCATATTTATTAAAATATAGTACATAAAAATATGTAAATATAAAATGTTTATAATTTAATTTATAAATAATAAATAATATATTTTTGAAAAAAAAAGGTTTTAAATAAAATAATATTCATAATTTCATAGACCTTTCATAGAAGGGGTTGTACAACCTTGATACTTTGAAGATTTGTTTCTACTTATTTTGGTCTCTTTTTTACTATATTAATGGTGGTTTTTTCTAAGTTGGCTCTCGCGCTATTGGACTTATATTTCGGATTATTAGTATATATTATTTTTGCTAAAAAAATGTGGGGTTTTTGCTTCAGATATGTGGTTGAATTTGGTTGTAACTCAATCCATATATTGTGGACATATGTGTTTGCAGAGACTGAATATTCGTCTTTTTTTTTCCGTATATTTGGACCTATATGGTTTTACTCTAAATACACGAGAGGTGTATCTACCAAATGTAATTTTGTTCTCAAATTTTTTTATTT
>LPNX011092501.1:777-11436 GCA_001517045.1 Pseudotsuga menziesii | reverse complement strand
GTTGATGGTGATGATGATGATGATGATGGTGATGATGTTGATGGTGATGATGATGAGGATGATGATGATGGTGATGATGATGATGATGATGTTGATGATGATGATGTTCATGATGTTGATGGTGATGATGATGAGGATGTTCACGTTGATGATGGTGGTGATGATGATGATGTTGATGATGACGATGATGATGATGATGAAGGTGATAATGATGATGGGGATGAGGATGATGATGATGATGTTCATGATGTTGATGGTGATGATGATGATGATGATGATGAATGATGATGATGTTCATGATGTTGATGGTGATGATGATGATGATGATGATGAATGATGATGATGTTCATGATGTTGATGGTGATGATGATGAGGATGATGATGATGATGTTTACGATGTTAATGGTGATGATGATGATCATGATGATGATGATGATGATGATGAAGGTGATGATGATGACAAGGATGATGATGATGATGAAGATGAAGATGAAGATGATGAAGATGATGTTGATGGTGATGATGATGATGATGATGATGATGATGGTGATGATGTTGATGGTGAGGATGCTGATGAGGATGATGATGATGATGAGGATGATGATGATGATGTTGTTGTTGATGATGATGATGATGAAGATGATGATGGGAATAGTGATGATGATGATGATGACGACAATGGTGGTGGTGATGATGATGATGATGATGATGATGATGGCGATGGTGTTGATGATGATGATGATGATGATGATGATGATGATGATGAGGAAGGTGATGATGATGATGATGATGATGATGATGATGATGATGATGATGATGATGACAATGACGATGGTGATGATGATGTTGATGATGACGGTGACGATTCTGATGATCATGTTCATGATGTTGATGGTGATGATGATGATCATGGTGATGATGATGATGATGAAGGTGATGATGATGACGATGGTGATGATGATGATGATGAAGGTGATGATGATGACGATGGTGATGATGATGAAGATGAAGATGATGATGATGATGATGATGTTGACGATGAACATGATGAACATGATGATGATGAACATGGCAATGTTGATGATGATGATCGATGATCAATGATCATGGTGATGATGATGATGATGATGAAGATGATCATGATCATGATGATGATGATGACGATGGTGATGGCGATGTTTATGATGTTGATGTTGAGGATGATGATGAAGATGAAGATGATGATGATGATGATGATAATGATGAAGATGAGGAAGAGGATGAGGATGATGATGATGAGGATGATGTTGATGATGATGACGACGATGATGGTGATGATGATGTTCATGATGTTGATGGTGATGATGATGATCATGTTCATGATGTTGATGGTGATGATGATGATGAGGATGATGAAGATGACAATGGTGATGGTGATGATGATGATGATGATGGTGATGAGGATAATGATGATGATGATGATGATCATGATGATGAAGATGAACATGATGATCATGATGATGAAGATGAAGATGATGATGAAGATGAGCATTATGATGATGATGATGAACGCTATTTAGTTTTACAAAACGCGCACGCGATGTGTTTGTATATAACGCGCACGCGTTTTTTTCATTTACAATGCGCACGCGTTTTTATTTAACTAAATCGTGCTCGCGTAGTTTTTAAATTCAAAAATTTATTCCCTCCAAAGGATAAGGCCGAGCCTCCACCCATGCTTTCATGGAATTCCTATGCCTATGTGTCTGCTTTGTACTTTGCTTTGGATTCAACATGCCTGTGCCTTGGAGTATGATAAACCATGGCAAATTCAGCATTATATCCAAATTTTCAATATGCTCGTGTTTAGCGGTTCGTCTGATTATGCTGCACATCTCCATTTTTTATGAGATTTTAGAAACAGATATGTTTTTTTTTGCAGATTCTAAATATGTAAATTTTAACAAGAATACATAATTTTTTCTATTTTTTTCTTATTTATCTTCTGTCATCACTCCTCAACTCAAAAAACACACTGGTAATGTTTCATCCATATCTCTTTCGTTTCTCAACCATTTAAAAAAAAAATTGTATGGTGCACTAAAGAACACCAACCTCTACATGCTATAAAAAACCCATTTCCAAATAATTGCATTAAGACATTCAAATGCTGCACCCACAATTGACGTACCGTTTTCGAGGTTTGATCTCTTAGATAATTAAAAATATATATATATATATATATATATATATATATATATTTATTATTGGAAAAATAGTCATGCACTAGTCCTATATGTTCTCTATATGTATATAGGTTTTCGTAAGTTTATTCCATCCCATCATTTAGACACTCAGACATTGCACCCACAAAAACATATACCTTATAATTTGTCCAAAAAATAAAAAGTGCCCGTTAAAATTTATCTAACTTTAGATAGTTAACAACATTTTCAATAGAAAAAAAATATATATTTGGAAAGGTCATTCAATTTCCTACATTTATTGTTTTTTACTGATCGCAAGATTCATTGTGTAAGTGTCTCAAAATATGCGTCCAAGTTGATGGATGCCTGTTTTTTCAGTTTTGTATTGCATCTAATGCACCAAAAGAGACCCTCAACTTCTTGCACACACCCTTCCATAAACAAGATAAGAATCTAAGCACACAATTAACCTCACTGGGAATTGCAGAGAATTAGCTTAAGGAGAGAAGAAGAGGAATTAATGAACACACATTAATGAGTGATGAATAAATGATAATTGATATTATTACAATGGTAATACATCCTTATAAAGGAAAATAGAATTCTATGGAGACAACTCATAAAGCTAAAAAATGATGACTTACCAAAATATAGCAAACACCCATAGGTGGCTAAAGCACTTCCTAAATCTATCAAGGACCTCACGAATTAGCAAAAGCATGAGTGATTTGTCAACAGAGATGGAAAAACATGATAATCCTGGAAAATTGAGAGAAATTCATGAAGGATGGGTTGGCAATAAAGGAACCCAGTTTCCTAGTTAAGTAGCTTTACCTTATGCACATAAAAGCATGATAAAGAAGAATCTACCGTAAATCATTGTTTACTAATTCTGGATGTCCATAAAGTGGTGAAGATCAACCCAAAATCAGAAATAAAGCATTCCTAGGGTAGAGATGGCATGTGTTGACTTTAAGGTGCAAGTGGATGCCAACTAATTAAGCTAGTGGGTAGATAATGAATTAAATAATGATTAATTATTTTATCCTAAGTATTGAGTGAAGTTTAATATATTCCAACAAGTTTTCAGCAATAGTTTTGGACCCATAGTTTTGGCAAGTGGTTTGTTGTAGTGGAATTTGTTTATTTAAACAATATAAATATGTGTTGTTGGTATAACATTTGTGTGCCTGGGAGATACAAGTTTGAAGTAGTTGGGATTAAGTATTATGATGGATGTATATGGTTTGTTAGTAATAAAAGATGTAGATCCTTTCCTCCCCCTTTTTTCCATATTGCGTTTTAATGTAACATTATGTTGTTCAATTATTATCGGTGTGATTTTTTATTTATGTTGAAATAATTTTATGTGAGGTGAAAATTAATTATTTGATCTAAATCTATATTGGTCGTATTATTCATAAAGGACATTACATCTATGATCTATAGTGGTTTTATTATTCTGAAAATAGAATGGTTGTATTGTTCGGTATATATTTTAGATATGTTTTGTAGATCTATTATATTTTTGGATGTTTGGAAATTGTTATTGGTTGTTGTTTTTCTAACATTTTGTGTAGAAAATATCCCATACCGGGAGATCTATGCCTAGTTTTGAGAGATTTTTTTGTTTTGGTTATTACACAAAGTTTTGTTGTCTCTCCTGTTGTGGTGCTATATCTTTGCATGTCACTTGCACTAGAATCCTCTACATCTAGATCATGGTTTCCCTCAACAATCCAAGGAGGATATCTAGTTAGGACACAATCCTGTATTAACAGTGTTTCCTATTGTTATGGTTTTAGAGTGGATTATAGTCATTCCTATGTGTGGTGGTTTTGAGTTAGTACCTCAAGAAACTTCCAATTTAGTCATTCTGATCATTATTTCTTTTTAAATCATGGCTTTGTGGGAGAGCAAATCACACTCTTATCGGTGGTCTCAGATCTTTCATTTGTATTAGTTGTTTGGTGTCATCTCTACACTATGATTGAGATCTAAGGGTGTGGGATTCTTTTACGTTGTGGGTGAAGACCAACAAACCCTTTGACACATGGATTTCTTTTTTATGGAGTTCAAAGTCCATTCGCTATTGTGATTGGCCAATCAAATAGAATCCCCAGTAGCATGTGAAGGTTGCTTATTAGTGAGAATCTGGTATATTGTGTTTTGCGAAATTAATGTTGAGAGTTTGTATTTTTGGCATCATTTTTGCAAATTTATTATATTTAGAGGGACATTTGTTGTATCTTTTGCATCACCACTCTTGGAGCCTCCTATTTTTTCCTTTCTTTGTAGTGTCAACAAGAGAATTTTTTATTGTTTTAACCGAGTGGTTACCACATTTATTTGTCACTTTGTGATCTTTTTTTTTCATGGGCTAGCTACATTCACACTAAATGAAGTAGATTGGTTCCTCATGTGTATATGGGTACCTAATATGGCCTTGTTTTTTAGGACTCATTTTCAAGATTGTTGTTTATGATGGTATTTTGGTACCTTTCGTTTTGCACCTTTGAGTAGTGGATTCTGTGCCACTTGTGTAAATAGGCTTAGGAGGGTGGCAAGGAATTTTTCTACGTGTACTGCCTTGCTTTGCAATCTCTTAGAGCTTCTCACTTTGGAGAGTTTATTGTTCAAGTTGTTTTAAATCTTTACGACCTTTATTTCACACTCCATACTTTTTCCATAACCTTTGATATCCATTGTTACCATCTTTTCCACTCAGTTCAACATTGTTGGGGGATGGTATGCAATGCTTCCTTTCCTGGATTTTTACTCATCTTTTTCAATCGACATCAAGCATTTTCAAAATGAGCCTTGTATACAACATAGATTCCTATATTGACTCGGTGATTGTAGTGGCTACTAACCCATGCACTCCAATGAGATGGATTAGTGTCCATAAGGACACTTGATATATGATGTTTCCTTGATTGAAAATGAGTACCTAATCAAGGCTTTTGTGGTAGGACTTATTCTAGAGAATCAATTTATTTTGGGGATGTGAACTCAACTCTTGTTGCCTTAACAATTTAGAATGTGCTTTCAATACTCGGAAGTTTGAAATTTGTTGCTTGGATTTCTTCATGGTTGTTTGATTTTATTGATAGTGTGGGGTTTCCTAGCCCTCTTTAGAGTTTCTACCACACTCATTTGTATTTTGTAGTGTTCGTAGGTCTTATAGCTCTTCTTATGGTTGATGGTGTTTTCTTTTCTTTGAACCCTTTGGTTTAATTTCTAACAAGTGCCTATATGTCTAGAGCATTTAGGTTGTTGTAGTTAGTCTTTTCCATTCTACTTACTCACAACTAATCTATTTTTGCTTCACAATTCAACCATGTTCATTGAGGTTATTTAATTCTCTTCTTCAAAGATTTGGTTGGAAGTTTTAGCCTTTAAGGATCGCTTGTTATAGCCATTTAGTGCATCATTGTGAGAAGTTATTGTTTAGCCATTTAGTGCATCATTGTGAGAAGTTATGAGAACTTCGTAAATCTCTTTCAAAGAGGAATTCTAAATCATACCTTTTTTTTTTTCTTTTTTTCTACTTAAAAACCATCTTTATTTTCTTTTGTAATTTTTTGAGTTCCTTTACTAAGGTATTGGTATTTTCCAACACATCGAACTTGTTATTCGAGTTATTCTTAAATATTTGTTCAACCTCTTAATTTCTATAAAAGGAGACCCTCTCACGTATTATAATCATCATTCAAATTAATTGATTATTTTCTTTTCGATTTAGAAGTATTCATGATCCTAATTAATCCCGAATTTCTACACAGTACAGAAGTCGATTGTTGCTTATTTTACCGTAGGAAATGCCCACAGCCCAGATTTAGTGCCATAATACGACTTTAACGTTATTGCTGGCTCTGTCAACATTTAAAATGCCGGCCATTAGGTAGAAGAAATATCGGTTGATATTACCTACTGGGTCACTGGTCACTGGTCACTGCAGCAGCAGAATGTAAAACTTGATTATAGATTTATACGTTACAGCAACGTGGAAAATTATAGGGAAACCGACCGCTACGTCCGCTGAGTTGGTGATGCACAATCTATCAGACGTGATAACTTAGCCATAAATAACAGAAGTTTCATTCCATTTATTTAACTTCACTGCCAAGTTAAGTGGTTGTGATATATTTATACAAATATGGCCTTTGACCTTCATACAATCACGTGTTTGTCGTGGAAGGCCATCGCTAACTATATTCAAGATTGAATTTACTACTTTTCTCAAATTAAATTTCGCAATACTAGAGGCACACGGCACAAATCTAAAGCAATATTAACTACCACTAACTCTATCAGTATATAACTACTACGTATCTCAACTTTTGCAAAAATAGAGCCACAAGGGACACATCTAAAACAATAGCTGACCTAGATTAACTGCCACTGAATCTGGCAGGTTCTGACTAAAAGCTTCAAATTGATAAGGGTACGCAAAGAAACTTATATTTAATGTTTGTGGCCACAAACCATGAGCTCATTTATCTGGTAAGGCTTATGTAATCGCTTAATTTTTATATTGCCGCGTCATAAAACAAATACGAATTTGTCTGATAAATTCGTTACATAATTTGTTGTATAAGCAAATTGTGTATTCTCTTTTTTATTACAAGTGAGTGGTTGAGTGAGACTATGACCTTCATTTGTGGTATTTCAGCTGATGAATTTTTGCGGTCTCCTGTACAACTTTTATATATATGTATATTCTTCTGGGTTTGTAATACTCTATGGAGCCTTCGAATCTTTTCTTACACTCCTCGTGGTTTCTCAGTACTCATATTAGTTTATCCGTGAGACTCCAACTGAGGTGTGGTTACACTCTGTCGAATTAGGTTAAAAGCGTTCTATTAAAATACAAGAATTAGTTATTCTGTAGCATTTATTTATTAATTTACCGACTGAAAATTTTGACAGCGCGGCATTTGACGGCTGAGCAAGTTTCGGCACATTTGAATACCAAATCAAACCTACCGCGGAATACGAGACAGACCATACCATTAGATTTGTTATTCACTGATGGTCTTGAGCTGTCCAAAAGATTTTGATTTTGAATGACGAATAATTTATATTACATTTATATAGTTTATGCACATTTATATGGTTTATGATTGGATCACTTTAATATAGATTAAATTGTCTATCTATTTATCAACTATTAATTATTTTTTATATTATTTATTTTATCACTGGATGAGGCTTTTCATTGTCCTAGTTGATACTGTCCCTGTCCATCCCTGATAGCTACTCTATTGGAACGGGAGTTATTGCAACTATTGGGACGTGAGCTGTTCTTCTCTTTCGGGTCTCCTTTGAACGGGGTCTCCTTTGAATGCATATATGGAGGATGAGAATCTTAATAAGTATAAATAAGGAATGACATTGTTCACGCGCTTGCATTCATACCTATTACTTCCATCTTACCTGATCTGTTCTAACTGAAACTTCCATGACTATAACAAGATAACCATGACACACCACACTATACCACAAGATATTGAACGTTCAGATGATCATCAAGTTAAGAAAGAAACTAATGCGTTGACGAAATCCGAAACGTAGAAAGAGAAATGCACTCGCTTGTTATTCTACGATGCAATCTTCAATCATTGTTGATTCATTCATTTCGATTTTTGCTAGGGAAAATGCTCACACTCTTTTAGTTATCTACTATAACTGTTGGTTATGTATTCATTAGCTATAAATTATCTATGTATGGCTACCACTTATCTATTCATAAATTAACAGTTATTTTTTATTTTTTTTATTATAATTGTTTATTTTAAATTTTGAATAACTATCATATAATTAATCTAGATAGTACACTTGCCTCATTTTCGTCCGTAGATGAAAAACATAAACCATAATCCACTCTAAATCTCAAATAAAAACGTCATCATGTAATTACATTTATGTCAATGAAAATATGTTGCAAAAACCTTTAAAAATCTAATTGAAAGATAGGTTATATTTGACAAAACTAGGGTAAAACATTAGGAGAAAAAACAAGCCTGACCACTCAAGGCATCTGTAACTTCGATCGGGTTTGGTGAAGGAAAGTTTAAGATGGTGATCTAATTGAAAATCTAACCGAAAGAAAAAGACAATCCTGGCCTCTCAAGACCTGTCCAACTTTGATTGGGTTTAGGGAAGGAAAGTTTAACATGGTGCTAAACTATTTGAAAAGAAAAAGACAAGCGTAGCCAATCAAGACATTTTAACTTTGACTGGGTTTCATGTAGGAAAGTTTAACATGGCTGTTACCATCTTTGATAAATTCTAGTAACTTAAGTCTTCTTTTCATTTGGACAAATATCTATTCCTTTTGGCTACATCACTATTGGTTTAAAATTTGGAAAACGTCTTTTAGGTTAAAAATATTATAATTCGATCATTATGGTAATATTTTGAGGTTAAGGTATGTGTCCATGTTATTGAATTTGAACCATTATTTTCGTCGAGTTCGTCGTCTAGATAAATATGGTAATTCATGTCAAATTTTTTTATTTTTAGAATCATTTGTCCAGTTAATTGTTTTCTTAGAGAATATGTTATTTTAGTCATGGTTTTAATAATATTTGGAAACAAAATAAATAAATTGAAAAATATATTTTTATTAGATTCCTTATTAAAAAAAATTATTTTTTATTAGTTATATTGAAAATTATTTTTATTAGACCAGTGCTGATGGGTCACCTTAATTTTTTTTGTTTTTTTAAATTCATGTGGCTTTCTTTTCATTTGTCATTGCTTATCATGAGAATCACATATACTGAATACCTTTTCTTTGGCAAAGTGTTAAACCCAAAATCAGTCAAAATAACCTACCCTTGGTTGCTTTCTTCGTTTCATCCGAGCTTGGCATACACTCAGAAAAAAACAGGCCCAAACAAACATCTTAAATCAAGTGAAGTGGATAATATTTATGTTTCACTTTTTTAATGTAAATTGGAGAATTACGTTGCACTTGCACTCCCTTACTTATCTCATGTACTAGAGTCCTTGATTTTCCATGTTAGTTTAACTATTAATAAAAATTAATATTTTTCATGGTTTATTTATTAATAAAAATTAATTTATAAATTATATAAATGTTTATTTTATATTAAATCATGGAGTTTTTTAAAAATTAGATGATTTTAAGTTTTTTAAATATTAATTGCATTTATAGTGGATAGTTGTAACATACCCAAATTCCTTGTTACCAGCAACTTTTTTTAATACCAAACATCCATTCTGGGAAATGACACATACTTTTTTTTATAGGAAGCATCAAACCAATTAAGTTAGACTCATTGTCATAACATAATAATCAACGGAATACACTTTCTTTTAGGTAACAATGTAAACATAAATGGGTACTTAAGCATTAATTCAAATGTTAATGCTTCACATAGACGTGTAAATCCTTTTGAACTAGGATCATAAATCTAATACATTAATAGACCTCCATGTGATTCTTACATAAGCAATCAGTTAAACATTGTTCTTTTTAAAAGTAAATTAATACAATGTTCCTATAACATTCTTTTTTAGTGATATCATTCATAAGGGTGTGTGCAAGCTAATGAGAGTATCTTTTGACACGTTAGATGCAATAGAAAACTGAAAAAACAGACATCCATCAAATTACATGGATATTTTGAGACATTTACACAATGAATCTTACGATGACTAAAAAAGATGAAATGTAGGAAATTGAATGAAGTTTCCAAATATATATCTTTTCTATTGAAAATGTTCTTAACTATCTAAAGTTAGCTGAGTGACTAAATGATGGAATAAACATACAAAAAAATGGTAGACATATAAATAACAAATAGTACTAGTGCACGACTATTTTTTCAAGAATTAAAATAATATTTTTTATTTTTATTTTTTTTAATTATCTAAGTGGTCAAACCTTGAAAAGGGTATGTCAATTCTAGGTGGAACATTTGAATGTCTTAATGCAATTATTTGGAAATGGGTTTTTATAGCATGTAGAGGCCGTTGTTCTTTAGTGCACCATACAATTTGTTTACAAAATGGTTGAGAAACGAAAGAGTTATGGATGAAACACTAACAATGCATTTTTTGAGTTGAAGAGTGATGACACAAGATAAATAAGAATTTTTTTTAAAATTATGTATTCCTGTTAAAAATTACACATTTGGAATCTGCAAAAAAAGCCATATCTTTTTCTAAAATTTCATAAAAATATGGAGGTGCGTAGCAATGGCTAAACATGAGAATATTGAAAATTTGGATATAATGCTCAATTAGGCATGGTTTATCATATTCAAAGGAATATGCATGATGAATCCAAAGCAATGTATGAGGCAGACACATAGGCATAAGAATGCCATGCTAGCATGGGTGGAGGCTCGGCCATAGTGGAAAAAATGAGCGCGTGGTTTGATTTAATTCAAATGTGTATTATTTCCAATGATAAACAAACGTGCGCTATATTACTACA
>LPNX011092493.1:10602-21619 GCA_001517045.1 Pseudotsuga menziesii | reverse complement strand
TTGGTATTTTGAAGAGCTTGTATGGATTTGATTATCTCGATATATTGATGTTAAAAAATAAATGAGTTGATGAATGTTGTATAATGTTACATGCTGACATGGCAAGATATGCCAGGAACACTATCAGTTAGAACTAATTGTTAGAAAATATTTGCTGCCATAGATAAGGAGGTTAAGTATGGGTGTTGTTTTACTTAATATAATTGTCGAACCTCATTGTTTTTACAAACAAGGACTAATTGTGGATGATGTGGTTTCATACTAACATTGCAGGCTTCACCGAGATTATGACCATTGTTACAATCGACGTACATTATAATATATAAATCCGCCTGGGTATGTAAGTTGTGCTCAATTACTCAGAGAAGGAGTAAGGAGTAATTTTTCTAAATGAAATACAAGGTTATATAACTTGTAGATGATAATTAAAATTGATGCAGATTATGAAACTTTGATGATTATTTATTGACAATTTTGGGTTATCAACGAATGCTTTGACTGACCATGTAGCTGACTCACAAATCATGACAATGATAGAAAATTCATGCAATCACCAAGGAGTGTGCGTTACAATAATCAAGGTTAAAACTTATGCCAAAAAAAATAATTTTTGATGCTGCAAGAGCACCATGGTGTTAGGCAAGTGATTGTCGTGTGAGCACATTGGTGTTATGCATACATGCTACAAGGAGCACAATGGTGTTAGGAAAGCGATTGCCGTGTGAGCACATTGGTGTTAGGCATGTGGTGTGGCAAAAAGGCCTAGGAAAAAAATTGGACATCTGGAAAGACAGGACGTTGTTTGATGTCACTGAGGAGAGTAACCTCAGAATTATTGTAAGTCCACACTAGAACAGGGAAATAAACTCAAAGGGAGTTTAAAAAAAAAACATAATGTAAAAACATGTTAAATGAATTTTCCAAAATACTGTTACATTGTTGAATGTGTAAGGTGAAGAATGTTTCCTCAAATAGAGGACAACCTAATTGACCAAATGTTGGAGATAAAACCAATGATAAAAGGATGGTTATCATGTTTTAGTGATGAATAAATTGCATTATGAAAATGATTGGGTATTATGGCACCAATGTACACTAGGGAATCATAGATTCTTATACTACAAGATGATATATGGATGTTGTTTAAGTTGAATTACAATTTTGAGCATGAATTACTGAATAAAATTTGGGTAGACCCAAACCTTGTGCAGAAAGCTGCAGGTCCTAAATCGATAGCGAACTGCAAAAAAGGATTAAAAAAAAATATCGAAGGAGATCAGAACAGAACGGAGAAGGCAAGAACAGATGACTCAGAAGAAGAAGGAAATGGTCGAAGGGCAAGAACACCGAGGATGGTGTTAATTTTAGGGGGGGAGGATGTAACGTCCCTCTTACACACCCCTAATATACTTGTAATTTTCGAATATGTACTATACTTGTTTGCTGGTGAGGAGCTCAAGGCCAAGGCCCCACCAGTAAAATTATTTTTATGTTAGAAGATTTGATTCCCCCTAAGTTGAGGACTTGGGAGACTTAGGAAATTGACGACAGATCACCAAACAAAATAAGGGGATAAGATTGAAAGACCTCATGAAAATGCAGGGAGGGCAACCTCAAAATCACCTAGGTATTCATGACATGCCAATCGAAAGACCCATTCTAAAATCCTCACCGACAAGTTTTAGAAGTAGATAGTGAGTAGATTTACACTCTGTTGTTGGCCTTTGAATGTTCCAAGATAACTCCTTACTAGATTAGTGGAGAGAGAGTTCGGCCATTTAAACTTACGACAACCCTGTAGCATAATAGGGTAAATAATTTTGTCATCAATCATAAAAAAGGAAAGGTTAAAGTAGAGGAAAAACTATACCTTTGGGGTATAGGTATAAATATATATATAATATATATATATATATATATACATGGGCTAGTAACATCATTTCTTGAAAGATTAAGTTAAAAATATTATTGAGAATAATTGTCCTCTAAACCTTTAATAGGTGATAATCGCTGGAGGATTTAAATGAGTATTGGAAAGCTAATCATTAATTAAGTAATCAGTGAATATTGAAAGGATAAATAAATCCTTGCTCAGCTAATTATAGCCATTACTAAAAGGTTTATGACTTTTCCGTTAAATGGTGAGCGGAAGAAAAGGGGGGGATACTGTTTTTGTGCAGACCACATAAATCCATTTAATTAGAGTATGTGTCAGAAAAATATCTTATTTATCATACTTTAAAGAAAATACTATTTTGGGCAGAAGACCTGCCGCTAGTTAATTCCCTTCCGACAAAATTTAAGGTTGACCTACCACCACGACCAGTGGAAGAAAAGGCTCGTTAAGGGAGGAAACATCTCTCCTTTTTGGAAAAAAAATGAGAATCCTTGCAGTATAAGGGGCAAGGGTTGTAAAAAAAAAAGGGCAGGATATGACGGTGAGTTCACCAATGTTGGAGGAAAAACGCTTAGATCCTTTTTCCTTATTTCTATAATATGGATGGATCCATAGGGGAACGCTTTGGAAAAGGAAGGGAGCTCGCAGTGAGGAAAGCAACTAGCGATGGGGGAAGGCAGAGCATTCTTGGACGGGATGTCTGAAAGAGCTCGGAGTCATACCAAGACTGGGCAAAGGTATTTTTAACACGTTATATGCTAAATCACCCCAGTATGCACCCCTGGTAATGTATAAATCTCATTGTATCTGTTCAAGATGTTGGTATATAGTGGGATTTACCAAGTATCGATTGCCCAAACCTAATACTGATAGCACCAGTGCACATACTGCAGAGGAAGACCAATGTTGTATGTTGGCGTTGGGTATTTCGGTAGTTTTCTGGGTAATTTTTTTGTTGGTTTTTCAAATTCGTCATTTACATTGGATGGTCCAGCATGTAATTCAGCGTATGATTTTTGTTTTATCCATACGCCTTTTATATGTCTTAGGGTTACACCTATTTAGGGAAAGAACCTATTCCAACTTGTTATTGTAGTGAATGTTTGGTATATTTTTAACTTGAACCCAATATCTCATGTATAAAACGATACCTTGATTTCGTTCTAGCCCTTTTGCACTTTTGTGAATGCGTTCAAGACTCAAGAGGATTGCCAACACTTATGGTGAGTTTGTCATTCACATTACTCTCTGCAAAATGATATAGACCTCCACTACGTTTTAGTTTTAATAGAGTGCTTTGTTGAGTACTGGAACATGGCGTGCCCCCTTTTTCCTTCCACCAGTTGCGGATTGATTGGAATCTAGGTTCTTATAATAGGAGGGTCCGCTAGTTTCATTGGTTTTGTGCTTGCGGGCTACCAGGAATAGAGGTTTTTGTTCTTGGTTACACTTGTGCTTTCCGGTTTAGACACAACCTACCTGGATGATAAGTTTTTTTTTCTTACGGGTTGTTCCTCTTACCTTTTGTATCCAGTAGATTTTTCTTAGCTATCTTGGAACGATTATTGCAGGTTGAAGAACGAACCAGTGATTAATACAACCCTTCCCAAACGTTTTGGCTGTGCATAGGTGGGCATACACCTAATATATATATATATATAACCATCCCGACAACGATTTGTTTCAGTAATATTTATATAAAGACTATTGTGAGTCTTGATGATGGTGAACATAGATATAAGACGGTGTTTTGTCTTAGATTAATCCATAAAAAGTCTGCGACTAGTCTTGATAATTTTAATCATAGTTTTAAGACAGTGTTTATCTTAATAAATAATCGTCTAAAATATGTGACTGATTTGATGCTGATAATCATAGATATAAGACTGTTTTTTTGTCTCAATATGATTCATATAAGGTCTGTTGCATGTTTGATGATATAACACTTCATTTTTATCTTAATAATATCCATATAAAGGCTGCGACTTGCCTTGGTAATATTGAACATAGACTGTTATCTGTCTTAATGATTTTAGAAATAGATATAAGGACGACTGTGTCACACTAAGGTTGTTTACTAAAAGGTGATAAAGAGCTATAAGACTCAAATTATAAGATTTGAAATTGCATACAGGTTTATGTGGATGAGATTGTTGAACATAGAACTAACTTAGTCCATTTGGGTTTGTGCATTAAGGTCGAGACTAATAACTACCTTGCATGGGATGTAACCCTAGCTTCTCCTTGAAAGGATTGTTCATTGAAAATAGTGGTAGGGATAATTAAATGCTTGGTGAGGAGTACTTGAAAGGTAAAACGAAAGATGTGCAACCAACAAAGTTGTTGCTGATTCTAATCCTCCCTTTTGAAAATTAATATTACATGACACAACTAATTGGTGGACGTAACCCCGAGATTGGGGTGAACCACGTACATGTGTTGTTTTTTGGTTTCTGTGTGAGAATGTTTAATTTTTATCTGTGTTATTTTGTATACATATAACATTGGGAGTCGGATTTCAAACTGACCATTTGCACCGATCGGACGACCGCGCTCGCGTGAGCGGTCACGTCCGACGACAGCGGTCGTCCGATCGGTGCAAATGGTCGGTTCGGTAGCTCCCACCTATAACATTGTGCTGCCACCTTGTCATCTATTACTTTTAAAAGGAAACTCATGGTTACCCATATGACTTGGTCCCTAATCCCTAGAGTGGTTTTGATGGCACCTTAATAATAAATATTTTTCTGTTGTGAATGATAATGTATCTCCACGCACTAGTGAAACTAATAAAGAGTTAAGTCATGAAATGAAGCTGTAAAATTGTAAATGATAAGATAATGCTGCAATTGCCGATTCATGAAATGTTACGGTAAATTGTCAAGGGGTAAGATAATACAGTGGATTGTTTAGTCATGAGATGATACTGAAAAAATGTTGAAATATGATGTTACAAATTGTAGAGAAATATCATATGAGTGTGAACTACAAAATAAGATCTTTTTCTTCTCGGTTATGATGTGTGGAAGGATCGGATGAAATCAAAGGTAGGTACTCACCTGCAACTCTAAGAATTTTAATAATGCAAATCATAGAAATGATATATACTGGTTGTATATTCTTGTTTGGTCCCTAATGAGTTGGAAGGGTGTAAGTCGTCGAACGATTGTCCTACAAGGAATGTGATTCGTCGGATCTCAACTTTAGTGCATTAAAAGTTTGTTGTAAAAGAATGCGTGAAACAGGTTAATTAATGGATCATTAACAGAAATTAAATGCTCAGAACAAGAATGAAAACCACAACACTGATAGACATATACAAGGAAGAAAACACAGAAACAGAGTCAAAAACAGAAGTTGATAACGGAGTTCACCCCCTGCACTGGCCTATGTCTCTAGGCCCCTCTCCAATGGGTACCAATCCAATTAATGGCTGTAAATGGTACAAAATGGTTCTGGCATCAACGTCATCATTTGCAGAAACATAATGCTAGATAGGAAGTATTCAAGACCTCCACTCTGGAACTTACAACTTGGAATTCAAAAGATAAAGAATCCAAACTATAATAGAGAAATGGTTGACTTCTAAATACAAACACCACTCTGGATAAATTGCAGCAAAACTCTCCTGCTATCTTCCGTCTCTCTCAAAATTAACTACAGAAAACTGTAAAATAGAAGGTTGAACAGAAAGTCTTCAAGACTCCTCTCTGGAAATTACAATTGGGTTTTCAAAAGGAAAAGAAGCCCACATGTAATAGAGAATGGTCAACTTTATACTAACAGCATCTGGAATAATTTTACAGCAAACTTTTTTTTTCTCCCGTACTGGCTACAAAACGGGAATCTCCCCTGGCTAATCTAGGCTGGAACCCTTATATCGTGGCTAGAATCGAGCTATTGAAGCATTCAGTGGGAGGAATCTTCACTGGTTTGACTCGCCAAAACGTTACCAAAGAGTCTGTTCCCCATCCTCCTTCCAAATTCCAACTCGTTAATCATAAGCGACCGTTCCATATTCCTGTAATGTTACAAATAGGCCGTTCATATGCCTTTCGACGTTATTACAACTATGGCATAACTGCCAAGAAAATATTTTCCAAACCATTACAAAGAAGCTGTACACATGATGAAATATCCAGCAACATCAATGTTCCGCATGAGGGATATTCCCGCCATGCCAAGGATCAAAACAAAACCATGTGAACTAAAATTCCGGAAGTTTTAGTCATCTGAGCTTCCGTCGTTGCGGAAGAGTGAACTCTATCTCAATCGATGGTCATTTGGTTTCTGAGTTGGAATTTTTCTTGCTTTGGTTTTCGTAGTTGCGGACGGCAGATGGAAAAGTCTCCCGATTTGACTTTTCAAACCTCGCGTCGCTGTGTGCGCTACTCCGTAAGTCTGGGGTTTCCGTCGTTGCGCCTCCCGAAAGCCTTTATATATCTTCCATTGTGGCTCCTGTTCTACTCTGACTTTTGATCCTTTATATCTCTGTCATTGCGGCTCCCGTTCCACTTCGACTTCTGATCCGTCGCTTAAGTTTCCACCATTGCGGAATGAAAAAGCTCTTGTGAGATCCGACGTTGCAGAAGGAAAAATCTCTTGCGAGCTCTGACGTTGCGGAAGGAGGAAGCTCTTCCGACCTTCGACATTGTCAAAAGACCGTGAACCAAACATTAAACTATTAAACATTAACTACGCGGCCTTTTCACAACTGTTAATGGAAATGTCACCGAGCTACGCGATATGGTTATGCCTCACCGCCATACTAACTGTGCAATGGACGTTATAACCGTCGAATGTGTTGACTCGACCATACACAAAATGTCGCAGGTGTTACCATTTAACCATTGGACCATTTCTTCTTATTGGACCATTTCTTCTTATTGGATCAGTGTAACTTTTTAAAGGCGGATGACCCCCTGGATCATTCCTCCCGATTGGAGAGCTTTTGGACCTCCAAAATCCTAGATCACCCTGCAGGTAAGTGAGGGTACAAATTCCTCACCTTTCCAATCTCCATACATCCTGCCTTGCTTAGAATCTGCATATTAGTCTCCTTGTCTATGACCAAAGGAGGTTCATACCATTTAAAATTCTTTGCATATGCGACTAGAGATAAGCTCAAACAAAAATACTTAAACATCTCAAAATGATCATAAAAAAAATTGAGCTTTTTACCTTTCAATCTTCCCTTGGTGATCTGCAACCAAATTTGCTTTTCAATTTCAAAAGGATGATGGTTTTCATGTCTGGCTTTGCAAATTTCCTGACTCTTCTCCTGATGTTCTTGCACTCTCTGCTACACTGTTTTCTTTGCATCATGATGTCCACCTCTCACATATTTTGTGCCGAAATAAAAGTCCACATGTGACTTCAACATATAAAAAAAACAAGTCTCGAAAGGAGATTTAATGCACTGCATGTGCTGCAACTGTTCACCCCAAGCCTTACAATAATCATGAATAGTCTTTTGAATAACCATCTGATTCATGCCAAGATTTGGAAGAGGCATGCTTTGCTACAACTGCACTTCATTTTGTACATCTCTATTAAGCGATTTACCACTTTCCAATGATTCACATTTAACTGCCATTAATGCAAACTTCCTACTAGCATTCACTATCATTTTCATTTGACTTGTAGTGACTAATGCTAGATTTGTTTTCATACGATGTGCAAGAACAATGTATTCCACACCACTTTTAAAGAGATGATATTTTTTTTTCTCTCTATAAAAGACTGCTTTTCTGTCATACAAATATGGACTCATAAGTACAATTCCACAAATGTCCAGTGGTACTACATCTAGTTCTACCTCATACATAAACTTTTTAGTGATTGCAAATTTAAAAACACATTTCTTTGTAACTTGCAATTGTGTATCATTAGTAACCCAACCAAGAGGATATGGTTTTTCATGAGGCATAGTAACTAAATGCAATTTCTTAACCACTTCTTCTGATATCAAATTCACCTGAGAACCACTATCAAACAATATATCAACCTTGGTATGATTTGTAATGAAACGAACATGAAACAGTTCACTTCTTCTTTTATCACCATGCATATAAGTAGATAGCAGATTTGTACTTGTACTTACACATGAATTAGAACTTGAAATTGCATCAATGGAAAGATATATACCTTCATCTTTACCTCAGATCCCTATTGCTGTGATCTTAGTCTCATCACCTGAATTAGATCCCAAGTCTTGAATTATTGCTACAGTAGCTGCTTGATTATCCTTATCTTTTTTTTTATTTCTTCCCATCCACTTTGGCTTTAATTCTGGATGAAGTTTCCAGCACTTAGAAACATCATGCCCTTTCTGACAATGTGAGCATGTGGGTCTCTCACCCTCTTTCGTGATGGTAGTTGTTTCCTTTCCCTTATCTTTCCTTTTATCTTTGTTGAAAAATTTAGATGACTTCTTAATAAATGAATCATCATCATGCTTACCCCTAGCTTCTAAATGTGTAGCTTGAACACATACATCATCCAAATTACTGGGGTTAAACATCAACAAAGTATGTCGCAAATAATAATGCATGCCACCAATCTATTTAAGAAGAGTTTCTTCTGTATCCAATGCAACATTCAATGCAATAGCCTTCTTTCTCAATTCATGAGTATAATCTTCAATGCTTTGTCCTTTAGCTTCTCTAAACATTTGCTAGCTCATTATTAATTGCTGCATATGACCTAAAGGATAAAATTGCTTTCTTAATACTTCAATGAATTCATTCCAAACTGAAATAATTTTACCATTCTTTCAAAGATCTTGCTGAATCTTTCTCTCCCACCAAGTAAGAGCCATTCCACTCATTCTCAAAGTGGCCAATTGAATCCTAGAAGACTCACCATTAATTCCTTGCACCTTGCAATATACTTCAAGCTGCTTGATCCAATTGTCTAATTTTTCAGCATCTACATCTCCATTATAAATAGGTAATTCAAATTTTACATCCAATTTGAAATAAGGCATATTAGGACTTGCATTATTCGAATGATAAGTATGAGAAGAAGAGAAAGTTTGATTAGTGTCAGGACGATCACCATCACCTCCTACTCCTTTACCGTTTTCTTCCTTCTTCACTTTTGCATCTCTGGATGAAGATCCTTCTTCTTTTTTCTTCCTTTCTGCTCGCTTATTGAGTAGAATTTCCATCATGGATTTCATGCTCATAAAATCCTCCAGAAACTCAGTTTCAAAAAAAACAGGTTTTTCCCGTTCGGTATGTCCTTCTTCTTCCCCTCGTGGAGAAGACATGGTTCTTGAGAATGTTCTCTTTGAGTCAATATCAAGATCTCCTTCAACTAATTCTCCTTCACCAACCTTTGACCTGGACCTGCTAAGCATTCACAAACTTGCACAACAGTCAACTAGCTCTGATACCAATAATATGATCCGTCGGATCTCAACTTTAGTGCATTAAAAGTTTGTTGTAAAAGAATGTGTGCAAAAGGTTAATTAATGGAACAACATTAACAGAAATTAAATGCTCAGAATAGGAATGAAAACCACAACACTGATAGAAATATACAAGGAAGAAAACACAGAAATAGAGTCACAAACAGAAGTTTATAACGGAGTTCACCCCCTCCACTGCGCTACGTCTCCGGGTCCCTCTCCAATGGGTACCGATCCAATTAATGGCTTTAAATGGTACAAAATGGTTCTGGCATCAACTTCAGCATTTGTAGAAACAGAATGCTAGACAGGAAGTCTTCAAGACCTCCACTCTGGAACTTACAAATTGGAATTCAAAAGATAAAGAATCCAAACTATAACAGAGAAATGGTCGACTTCTAAATACAAACAGCACTCTCGGTAAATTGCAGCAAAACTCTCCTGCTATCTTCTGTCTATGTCAAAATTAACCACAAAAAACTGTAAAACAGAAGGCTGAACAGAAAGTCTTCAAGACTCCTCTCTGGAAATTACAATCGGGTCTTCAAGAGGCAAAGAAGCCCACATGTAATAGAGAATGGTTGACTCTATACCTGTAGCATCTGGAATAATTTTACAGCAATTTTTTTTTTCTCCCGTACTGGCTGAAAAACTGGAATCTCCCTTCGCTAAACTAGGCTGGAACCCTTATATCATGGCTAGAATCGAGCTGTTGAAGTGTTCAGTGGGAGGAATCATCAGCGGTTCGACTCGCCAAAATGTTACCAAAGAGTTTGTTCCACATCCTCCTGCCAAATGCCAACTCGTTCATCATAACCAATCGTTCCATATTCCTGGAATGTTACAAATAGGCCATTCATATGCCTTTCGACGTTATCCCAACTGTGGCATAACTGCCAAGGAAAGATTTGCCAAACTGTTACAAAGAAGCTGTACACATGATGAAATATCCAGCCGCATCAATGTTCCGCATGAGGGATATTCCCGCCGTGCCAAGGATCAAAACGAAACCATGCGAACTAAACTTCCGAAATTTTTAGTCATCTGAGCTTCCATCATTGCAGAAGAGTGAACTCTATCTCAATCGGCAGTCATTTGGTTTCTGATTCAGAATTTTTGTTGCTTTGCTTTCCACAGTTGCGGATGGCGGATGGTAAAGTCTCCCGATTTGACTTTTCAAACCTCGCATCACTGTGTGCATTGCTCTGTAATTTTGGGGCTTCTGCCATTGTGGCTCCTAAAAGCCTTTATATCTTTCCCGTTGTGTCTCTCGTTCCACTCCGAATTTTGATCCTTTATATCTCCTCCGTTGTGGCTCTCGTTCCACTATGACTTTTGATTCGTCCCTTAAGTTTCCACTGTTGTGGAAGGAAAAATCTCTTGTGAGCTCTGACGTTGCGGAAGAAAAAATATCTTGCGAGCTCCGACGTTGCGGAAGGAAGAAGCTCTTCCGACCTCCAATGTTGTCAACAGACCGTGAACCAAACATTAAACTGTTAACCATTAACTGCGTGGCATTTTCACAACTGTTAAGGGAAATGTCGTCGAGCTACACGATATGGTTATGCCTCATCGCCAGACTAACTGCCCAATGGACGTTATAACCGCCGGATGTCTTGACTTGATCGTACACAAAACATCGCAGGTGTTACCATTTAACCATTGGACCATTTCTTCTTATTGGATCAGTGTAACTTTTTAAAGAC
>LPNX011092487.1:166322-196353 GCA_001517045.1 Pseudotsuga menziesii | reverse complement strand
CTCTTGTCTCTTGTGATGTGCTTATGTGATTGCTGTGCTTGTTATTCTCTCAGTGAAAAGATCTTATCATAATGCTAGCTTAAATGTTGAAAAACTAATAGGATCAACACTAGAGTAAGTAGGTCTATCATGAAAAGTACCTATCTTAGAAATTATAGGACCTAACTCAGTCAAATTAGGTGAAGGATCATAGTTAGGAGTAAACTCCCCATCTTCCACTTGAATGGGAGAAGGTGGTTCATGAATACCTTCTTCATGGTCTCCCATCGTGTGTGAATCAATGTGCGAAGTAGTCCTCCTGGACTGTCTATCTCTCTCTCCCAAAGGAGGAGGAGATGTAGAAGGAGAAAGTCTTGCTAAATTACAAGAACGGCGAGGCATTGTACCAGAATCCACAATGACTCAAAAAATGTAAAAAGACTCTCTAACTACACAAATCCTAGGCAAGCTAACATGCACAGAGCATACACCAATAAAATCTAAAGCCAAACACAAGCAATCAAAGGTAGAATAAATGAGGTCCCGAATGAAGCAGGTATGTCTTGCCTAGGAGAGACTCCCATACACAACAAGCGGAGGTACGTAACCAATTATTGTGGCCCTCAACTTCAACATGTAAAGTGACTGTGCTGTCCGACCCCAACCTGGCTGGGACACCTGTAGAATAACCCCTGTAGAGTACCCCATCGATATCCTAGGTAAGGCAACTAAGGTCACCTCAATATAATCAATGATTAGACGAACAATCATAGGCGGGATTGATCGTATGGGCAGGGTAGCAAAGCCCGAAACTCTCGAAAGAGCCCCCAGATACAAATACAATCCTGGAAATATCTCTGGTGCTACTCAGTTATGGTAAGGGGTCATCCCAATCAATAACCGCTCACACTGCCTCGTGCTTAACTCCCTTTTGAGAGGAGGATCCTGAGAAACACTGGTTATACCAAGGAATTTCACACACTCACCTGGACAGACACATACATGTTGTTGTTTAGTGGTCTTGGAGAATTTACTCATAATGAACTATTCCAAGACCCTAAAACCTAATCTTGTTGGTGAACTCTATCAAATAAAATAGTGTAGTTCATTTAATTAAGCGTTGATTTTAATTGGCTTTATTACTCAAAAGAGGTACATGGCCGTGCAACTAATGGCGTTATGACACAACATGAAGCAAAATGCACACCTAACAATCAATGCAAATGCATTGTGTCCATGAAAAATAGGGTATGCTACTACGTGAAATGCACAATTTTCTTTGAATGATAAATGCAAGCTTTCCTATATGAAATCCTGACTAATACTTCAAAGCAAATCTAGTGCAAGTACTATGCAAAATGCAAGATGCAATGCATAATGATAATAAAATATTTTTGAATTTTTTGAAATAAACATGAGATAGTAAAGCAAAAGAATGGTTCTACAACCCCCAGAATTTGCAAGCACACTCAAGCAGCACTCAAGCAAAGTACTAAGGTAAAAGAAATCTAATGCACTAATCCCAAAACAAAAAATCGAAAATGCAATGACAAGAACATTCTTCAAAAAAGAAATTTTACCCTAAAAAAAAAGTCTTTAGTCAGAAACAAAGGTGTATACAGACTCTAGCAGTATCAAAGGAGACTCAACAGTCATCCAAATTCACCCAGCAACAATCAATATTCCTCTAGAAGGAAAAACTAAGGGCATACATGACTGTTCGCAGTAAACCTGCGTGTGTACACAGATATAGCAGTGAAACCTGCTTATATACATGACTGTGAGTTAAAAACTCGCGTACAGGAAAAAAGGTGCATAAAAATAAAGGAAAACAAACAAGCTGAGACAAACTTCACACCAATTAGACACTACCAGGCAAACATGCCCCCAGACCCGACACAAAAACAAAGAAAAAAGAGCAATTCAAAGTCATTGAATGTCGATAGAAAACTCCCAAAGGACAACTACTAGGAACTCCCAAGCGGAGTCGCCAATTCTATTACGGAGAGAAATTCCTATGGCTTGGGGTACCACAATAGACAACTTGACTCCAAAAATCAATCCTTTCCAATATGCAAGAGAAATCAAATATCTAACACTAAAGGATCAGACCTCGTACCTTATTCCGGATGGTTGAAGTAGATCCTCATTGAGCTTTCCAACTTCAGCTTGAATTGATGAATCACTTCCTCAACAACAAGTAAACAAGACAAGCATACTAAATATATTTGTGTTAGATCTACTCTAGCATATATAATCAACAATGTATAAGCATTTGAAATCATCCATGGATAAAATATTCATTCAAACATACATTATTGGATATGAAAAGATATTTCTATTAATATAAACTTAGATATTACAATGAATACTACCTCTGTCAGCACGTCTATGAATCGAAGAAACTGAATGCCCCACTTGGGCCTCCACCACCTCAATCCTCCATCTCTCGATAGCAAGCTCACAAGCAAAAGGAAAGCTTGGGAAGAACACCAAAGTGCTCCAAGGGACAAAGGGATGCATACTCAAGGACAAGTTTTGGCAACAATGGACTATAGTTTCTTTGCTCTCAATTCTCTTATGCCTTCAATGTATCCAAAGAGTTCCTTATAGATATTTTCAATGGGGTAATGAAAGGTCGAGTCTGAGCGATCTCAAGGCATATGGAAGGTCAGGAGACAGGTGAGTCAAATCCATGTCAAAGAAAACTCCAAAAGGATTTGGATTTTGTACACATTCCAATGTACGTGGTTTTAGGGGTCAAACCCACGTATATACGCGATAAGGGGTTTAAAATTCGCATATAGAAATTTTCACATGTTTATAGGGATGGTCTAGGAAACATAAAAGGACAAAAAATGGTCCAAGGGGTCTAAGGAGTCTGCAGAGGGACAGGGGAAGGCCATACAAGTGTGATTCACCTAGTGTGGTAAAATCATCTATAACATCATGTTGCCTCTCTTTCCAAATAACCATTTTTTATCAATGGAAACCTGCCCAAAACCATCACAAGGCCAATTAGAAACATCATCAACCATTGAAATCATAAAAAATCATCTATTTTTCCTTGTAAATGTATTTTTATTTACCCACGGCCAGCACTGCCTGAGTCTCATTGAGGACAGGCGGTGGCACTGCCTGAGTGAAGTGTTTTAAGCGTGGTTCTAGCAGGGTACCGCTTATCTCACAAAGGATAAGAGCGGTGCCCGCATTAATGGTTTTAGGGCTTGCTAAAATAGCCCAAAACACCCCCAAAAATAAAAAATGAAAGCATGAAATGAAAGAGCAAGGTTCAATATTTTACCTATAACTGACGGTGCGTAAATCCGATTGTAGATGCTCCCGAAATCACCAACTGAAAATCTGACCAAGAAACTTCTCCAAAGGCTCTCCACTATTGGTAATTGGTAAAATGTTTTGTTTTTTACTATTTACATAAATTTTATAAACATTCTAGGTTTTAGCATGTCATAGTTTTTAAAATATATCAGTCATGATCCTTTAATGTTGTTTATTGGAGAGTTTAACAGTTGTTTTTAAGTCGTTGCAGGATAAAGAGCAGTAGTAGTAAAAGTTTTGGGAGTTTGTTTTTGACTTTTTCGTTCTACCATAAAATGGAAAAAGTCTTTGAGCATTTATTGCGACACTTTGGTCATGCTCTCCAAACTTAGCATCAAAGGTCCGAGTCCTTTTCTGATTCTTTTGAGACTCGTAAAATCCCTCATCATGAAAAGAGACCTAGTGGAGTATTCTTTAAACTCTTTTTGGGCTCCTTAAATATGAAAAGATTGTCGAGTGATCTTGTCTTCTTCATGCTCGTTAAAGCACTTGAAGATTCGTTCCTCTAACAATAGGTTATCTCTTTTTCGGTTGGGATGGAGTATTTATGAAAAAGGAACTCTCCAGCCAATCATGACTGGAAGAGTTCTCTAAGGTATTATTTTATACTTTTTTGGGCCTTAGAGACTAAAACATACGAAAAAGGACCCTACAGAGTCTTCTTCTGTGGTCGTTCAGACTCTCTAAACATGAACAATACCAAGTTAAATTTC
The DNA here is from genome assembly GCA_001517045.1 of Pseudotsuga menziesii. NCBI lineage: Eukaryota > Viridiplantae > Streptophyta > Pinopsida > Pinales > Pinaceae > Pseudotsuga > Pseudotsuga menziesii. Next base: position 192,322 of record LPNX011092487.1, on the reverse strand, counting down.
ATTGGACTCGTTAAATTAAACATTGAGAGACCCTTGTTTTGGGAATGAACCCCTCCTCTCTTAGGTTCATAAAACATATGAGTTTGGACTTGTCTTCGGACGAGCTACAACAAGTGTTTGTTACCCTATTTGAACTCATAAAAAAAAAGGAGGCACTCATCAATCATGATGGGGAAATTAAGGGAAGGGAATCATTTTGCAAATAAATGGCAGTTTGTCGTCACCTTTGAACATGGCACTTGTCTGCATATCATTTCAGTCAATTGGGTATTCAGCTGATTTCCATGATGATCCACTTTCACGAGTCATGTCACTCCTTTTAGTATTTCAAAAGAAAGGATTGTCCACCGTCGCACTGTGTGTTTGTCTGGTCTAGTCATGTTGCCAAGTCTTTTATCATCCCTCCTGATGTTCAAAGGGAAGTTGAAGAAGTTTTACCTTTGGAGTCAAAACGGTCTCTGTGTCAGTACTTTTGAGTCAGTCTTATGGTTACCTCATTCACATCATTCCAGAACTTTGTTCCGAGTTTCGTGTCGTCGATGTGGGATTCATCATGGCCCTCCTTTGACGAGACTATTCCTGTCGACATCAACTCATCATCTAGGAAATAGTCTTAGAAACAAATTTAGTACCTTGAGACCTGTATGCCTCAATGACATATTCTCTTGCTCTCGACATAGGTTCACATCATTGACCTTTGATTAATGGAATCGACTGGGTGTTCGACATCAAGACATCTATTCTCACTTAGTAGATTGTACTAGGGTACCTTAGGAATCATTGACATCAATGGTGATCTCCCTCTTGTTAACGGTTCACATCATTGGCCTATAATCAAGTGGTTTCTACCATGTTCGACTTCATAACATTGTAATCACATGGATAGAATCCTACTTTGTGGAAAATGAGACGAAGACCCTCGGTACTTGTTTAGTGCTCATTGCTTTCCCCAGGTTGTGATGGAGTTTTGTATATCAAGCATGGATCCACATTTGTATGGTCGTGGATATGCTCAAATTTGTGTCTGTATGACATAGATCTATGTTGTATGTCTGGTAGCTATGTCAAAGTTTGAGTCCTCTATCACATGGATCTACGCTATATTCTAGTAGCCATGGTTGTTTATTCCTCTCATGTATCTTCCTTGTATTGGTCTACGGCCATGAGTTGGTTACATTTGTCTATGAGTCAAAAGTATTGATGTATTGCAGATGCCTACTCGACACACTCTTCGATCAAGCTGAATCTTACCTCGAAGTGACAACTTGTTCTCTCAAATCTCTCGCTTATCGTATCCCTCTAAGCCTCATGCTTTGGGGGGCATTTTGTTATACCCAAATCTTGTCACCAACATGTGATGAGATCCTTAACACCTATGTTTTCCCTAAATCCCAAACTTAGAGTGGAAACATGCTCTGGATATCAATTCTACATGAAAAAACCTAGCACCACCTTTTTCCTTTAGTTGATGAGAGGTACCTTGTTCAACACTGCCTGAGTCCTGTTATAGAAAAGTGGTGCCACCATGTATGTGCTTTGTTATTGAAGCAGTTATTACCCTTCACCGCTCTGTCATAAAGGAATAAAAGCAGTACCCTTGGTAAAATTGGAAAAAAAGAGGATTCTCGAGGCTTCTAGAACATGAGCTTCGTGTCCTCGCTTATCCCTATCAATCTGGGTTGGTTGGAGTCGAGATCCCTCTTGGTAGGATCTTATGGAAACCTCACCCACAATTCTCTCAACTACCCCTATCCATTGAGCCCTATAAATACAAGCTCATGTCCCATAGTTGAGGGGGAGAACTGAATGGTAATGTTATGCTGTTGAATTGACCATCTAGCCCAGTCCATTGGAAAGCACAAGAGAGCAAGTTGGAGCTATCGGGGATGAGGTGTTTGTCTTGTGGAGGAGTTTTTCAACACTAAGGCAATGGTTGTAAGCTTCTTCATTCATTTCTTAATGCAAAGCCGATTTTCGTCCCACAGATTTGTTGTACTAATCTCACATGTATATGTTATTGGATTCCTTAGTCACTAGTATGGATGTGTGAATAATGTTCTGGTAGCTTTGATGTTCTTATTTGTTTGACATGTTCTGTAGGTACACAAGTTCTCTATCAAAGCATTATTCCAGGTGTTCACAACATTCAGGGAAGGTTTTCATCCTTTGTTGTTCACTTATTTGTTCTGGATCTGAACCATTCAGACCAGAGGAACAACTTCTATCCGCAGAAGCTGCAATATTCCTGACAACAAAAGTGGGGAATTGATAATATGATTCATCAAGAAGAAAGGGTATACATGATCAATTTTTTTCTCATAGTGGTAATTGAGAGTCAAAGCTAAGATACATGAGTGGTAGCAATGTTGTGGTCCAACATAATAGACATTTGGCAATGAATCTTAGTGGTAGTCTCCATTTGTCCTTTTTATTGATGTTTATCGAAAATAATATTTTATTAGTTGTGTTGTGCCTATGGGGATCCTTGAAGCATGCATTTTAGTATTAGCTATATCTACGAAACAATCAAGTGGAATTTTAACCACTTTTTGTATTGGTTTAACTAGTTTAATAACTTTAAATTTCAAATGATTATAAATTTAAATGTGCACATATGTATGAATGAATGCTCATTGAAATGGTATTATGTAAGATATGAGTGTATCCTTGAAGTCTCATCCTCTAATAAAGTAGTAATAAAATTATAATCCAATTATTAATGACTATCTATTATGAAGGAGACCTCATACTTGTATTGTGCACAATTATTTAAGCATGTACATATTTTGTCTAAAGTTAAAGACAAATTTGAATGGACATTTAAATTATAATTAGGTCTACATCCATTGTCCTTATATTAGATGATAAGGAATGTTCAAATGTTATGCCAAATGAACAATAACTACAAATAATTATGGGACCCTAAGGGTTTGACTAGGGATAACATTTTGAGTTCCACTTTCTATCCAACCATGTTTCACTTTCACTTATGCATTTAGATGAGTTTAATATTCGATTCCAACTCTTGGTAAATATTATGTTTCAATTTCGTAATGGGAATACACTATGTTCAAGTTGTAAGTAAAGAGTTGATAATAAGTTCCCTAATTGTAGACAAGAGCTTGAATATGTAATGTGTTATTGACATAGGCGAGGTTCCCTCCTAAATTGTAAACACTCTCCTTGATGTGATGTCCAAACTAGATTTCACATCATTTGTTAAAGGGGACACATCCAAATTCTATCCCAACAACTATTATTGTTTAAGTTGTTGAGCTAAAATGAAAATGCAATATTCAATTTGCAACTGTACTATTAAGCAAAATGCAACATATTCTAAATATCCTAGCTAGGAGAAAGTAATTATTAAAGGAAGTACAAGATTGCTTTTAAGTATATGGTAGCTTCTTTTAAAATGGGAAGCTATTGAAGAAATAAGCACACAAATATAAATTTTTCATGATAAATAATAAATAAGGTTAAGAAGAATCTATCCTATCATCATTATTAGTAACCTTGCATTTAACATCCCAAAGCAAACATATCAGGAAATAAAGTAAGGAGATATGTTGTAATATAGAGTAGTCCACAATGAATTATACAATCTTACATAAATTCTAGAAAAATATAAGCAACATAAATAGTATAGTTTTCACAGAACACAGTATCCAATTTTCCCTCAATATGGCATTGAATGATTCTTCTCATTAAACCTTTACAAGAGAGTTTACAATAATTCAATGTGCAAAAAATCCTTTTATTCCTCTCACTCACTTCCTTTTATACATCTAGTATATAACTTCCTTCATGTCATTTGAGTCACCTTCTTGGCAATTATGAATTTTCAACTATATTACTTTGTTCTTTTATTACAAGAATATTCCAAAGTAGGCTCATTTAGAATATGCTCAACCATGGGATTTGTCATCTAAATAAGGAGACCACATTTCATATTGAGAGGAAATTCTCATGGTATGCCTAAATGTTAGTTTTTCTAAGGTGACCTCATTTTTTTTCACTCTTTTGACATGGGGCCCATGCCCCTCCTAAATGTGATGAGAAATAAGCTTATTAAATTTATGTCTTTGGAGGGTGTGTCAATATAGTCCTTTAGTGCATCCTTGGTCACCTTTGATGTAATCCCTATAGAAATTATTTTGCTTCTAATGACCTCCTCAAGGTCCTTCAATATATGTTCTAAGGAATATTATGTACTCTTTTATCCCATAGGAGGTAAATGACATCGCTCTATAACCTACTTAGATGCTAAATAGCTTCAAACGTTCACAACTATCCATTGCATTAGTAATGTTTCTCTCTAATACAATGTTATTCCTCTGATAGTTATTTAGAGTTGCACGATTACATTCATTACTCTTCTCACTCATCTTATGAAAGTCTTTAGGACCATCCTTTTCCTCTTCTTTCTGTTTTCTTATATCATCCATGCCCATTTGAACTCCTTGCATAATTGGCCTATTATATTGGATCTATTTGAGCAAAGTCAATAATTGATATGTATAGGCTTGAAATTCATGCAGTTATTTGGACATCTATATTTCATTAGATTTAAATTAATTCTAGAGTTCTAAAGCACAATATTTAAAATTCATTATATTTCTCATGTCTGCTTTGAAATAATACACTTTCTTTTTAAGAATGACTATTTTCTCTTTTACTTCTCCATCTAATCCATCATATTTTGGAAATTATACTATGTTGCTTGCTTGAAAGTAACTCCTACAAAATCTATAAGTGTCAGTTAAACATGCACACTTGTGATCATTGGTGGTTGTATAGTCACAATTAATTATAGGATGATGGGTAACATAGTATCTTCTACGTTTCTTTCAATACATGTCCCCTTTTCTGATAAAAACCAAAATATTTCAGTGATGTGTTGATTTCAGATTTAGATGGTGTAAAACTTCCCAATACAAACTCATGCAAAGGGAAGTGACCACTCATGATTGATGGAATAGAAGCATATTGAGGCAAATTAAAGTTCAAGTGTTGATTCCCATCTATTGAGACTCCTCATTTTTTCTATGTCTCTTCCTAATTTGTGTCTTTTGCCTTAACGTTTTGCTTGGATGTGGTTGCATATTCAGATTCTTGCTTGGATTTCTCATCAAATTCTTGTTTGGATCTAACATCAAAATTCCTATTTCATTAAACTTGGACTTTATAGGAAAAATATGGACTTAAAGAGTGTGAATTTAGCCTTTCAAAGTGTAGATATCAACCTTTCTAAAGTGTGAAATTAGGTCTAAGAGTGGCAATATTGGGTTTCAAAAGTGTGTTTTTCTATTTAAATAGTGTGTTTTTTACTACTTACAAACCCCAAAAGTGCACTTTTTTAATTCAGGAAGTGTGAATTTTAATTCGAAAAGTGCATTTTTGTTTCCCAAAGTTGTGATCTTTGAATTAGATTGGTCCAATTTTTATAATATTAAATATCCATATTATACTCAACAATGTCTATAATAGTGTGACTCCTAGACAATTTTGTTAAGGAATCCTTGGTAGCATGTCACCACTAATAAAAATAACTTGTAATGCCAAACCCTACATTAATATTATATAGGAAAAAGATAGAATATGCAGTTTGAAGATGAATAAAGAATGTAGACATTAAAACTCAACACTTCATATATTCCATAACACTTAAATTAAGCCACTCATTTTTAAATTATCTATTCAACACATAATAGTTCACTTAATCCACACATAATTTATTTGATATATTCCACACATAACACTTCATAAATTCCACACACAATTTATTTTAATTGGGAGTAAATATATTAATATATAAGAAACACCTGGATTCAAAGAATCCATCAAATATATTAGTTGTGTGAAGCTGCAACCATTCAAACTTAGTCCATGTGACACCTTGGAAATATCAACCATCCCATCTATACCACAACCTAGTTGTGCCATCCACATGATGAAACCCTCATTGATATCCACTTCTCGTATATTTGATTCCCTAAGCTGTAATCTCCAACTTGTGTGAGGTCCATCATGAATATCCCTATCCTATACTCACACCTCGACCTATGATTTCATATTAGATCATTACCATGTGTAATTCCACCCCATCACCATTTCCAAACCTATAAAAAGAAGACATAACATCCCTTGTTACCCACAATCATTTTTCCCATGCGTAGTCTTGTTGAACCCATGTAGATAGTTCCACCCGCCCTTGTATGTTTTCCTTTATTGTTATATGAGATGCTAGATAATTATCTACAGAGTACGTTGTTGATCGCTCCGAAGCCCCATTTGCAGTAGTTGAACATTTTGATGCTCCATTCTCGACAGGAATACCAAGACCCATGGTAGTTGAACATTTTGAAAAATATCGATGTTGTGATACCATGGAATTCCTCTAGGATTCCTGCCACATCTCACTCTGTCAATCCATTCTCCACCACCACTACATCCTATTAGAGATTGGCAGAGTGATGCTCTATAATCCAAGGCTAAGTCGTGACCCTGTTTGGGTGCAATTCCCATGCTTCATCCTCATTTCTTAGGGTTGATGATGCTCTACTCACTCTCTCTTTGAGTTCGGTATCCCGTTGGGTGTGGAGACGGTGGGTTTCTAATAGTTTGGCATCCTTTGGAATGAGGATTCTAAAAACAAAATATCCATTGTCGGGCTTCTTCTTGGCAGGAGTTTTTTGTCTCATCAGCATCAATCGTTTTCTTTCTGAATAAATTGAAAGAGAAGCTAAATATTGATGTTAGTCAGTACCAAATGTTCTAATCTGATGTTGTTCAATAGCAGAGTTGGCTCCGTCGATTGAAGGACCACTAGTTGAAGAAGTGCAAGAATCACTCTTCAAGAAGGATGATTTTGTTAGAAACACACTTTGTAAATTGAAATCAATATTGACATGTAATTCAAAAAGTTTTCCTTCCTTTGATATGTTGTTATTATTTAGGTCATTCTTAATTGGAAGGGTAAAAATATAATTTTAAATTTTTTTACGAGGGAAATTTTAACCTTGCACTTTTGGGAGATTCTAGAACTCTATGGAAGGGTTTGGGAGAGTTCAAAATTGAGTGTTTCTTGATACACAACCAGAAGGATTTCATCACTACATGTACACAACCATATAAGGATTTCATCACTACATTTACAATATTTAATCATGACATAAATAATAATTAAAATTGCACAATTATTGTATATACACTACACTTTTTATGCAACTCTACTTCTTATCCTACATGACCGATGATTGATGGAATAAATAGATTTGGATAATGTTTTCAAGGTATAAACTAGACGATAACACCATTATATAGAAGTGTTGTCAAAACATTCTCCATGACATTGTCAATGAGAAAATTTTAAAATTTATCATTGTTTGATCCTTTAGAAGCATATTGTTTAAAATGGAAAATATAAATATCATAGAAAAATGGTTCCGTGTGTACACTAATAAACAAAAAATATCGTTTGATCCTTTCAACGAACAATGTAGTAGACAAAAATATTAGTTGATCCTTTCAACCAATCTATTTCTAGCCATCTCTAGCATTTTAGGAAACATAAACAAAAAATACATTGTAAAAAACATAAATTTTTTGGGATAATAACTCAAACTATATCCATATGAACAACGATCCCACTCCCCACATTATTCCCCATTTGCTCTTGTTGTGCCTTAACTACTACAAGGCCCTTCTCGTATTCTAATTATTTTTCGTGTCCATCCTAGCGTTGGTGACCATGCTCATATGATGATATTTACATGAATTGTCATATTTTCGTCTTCACCAACAACCCATTATTGATTTCTATTTAAGTAGTCTTTATACAAGACATTAATATCCTTTGATGCTTGTGTTGGATTCCACCATTGCACCTCTACTTTGTAAGACCCGAGAGTACCTTTACTTTGTAAGACCCGAGAGTACCTTTACTTTGTAAGACCCAAGAGTACTAGCATCTAAATCTTGATAAATATCGCGAATCATTATGGATTTGGTGTTTGCACAATGCCCATTTGTCCCTTTACAACATCCACTCTTGGAATGAATTCATCTCTAGGATTGTTGCATACAAGTCCAACATAGCAATCCTCCAATGCAAGAACATTTCCCTTCAAATAGGCATCCGTAATTTCATGTTCAGATCTTGTAGGTTCACTATTAAGAATATCCTAGCTTGTCGATGGAAAACATTATTTGTTGATTGATTAACACTCTCAAAGGGGTCCTCCAAAGATTTATATATTGCGTCCAAATAAATTAACTTGGGATGCCAAAATTGTTCACCTCCATTCTCAACCCCTCGATTCCAAGATGAAATATATGTTTCTATTCCTTTTTTTTTATTTTGTCAATGCCTGAAGGCCTTTTTGATTGCATATTCAATAACCTAGGCTACTCCATTGGAAAGTTTGCGCTACCATCTAGCAATGATTGCCATAGATGAATAGGATTTGACCAATATTCATCCCTAAGTGATTCCCTCCATTGCATGAGTGGAATGTTATCTACGAGTTGAAATTTAAAAAATTGGCATTTTTTGATATTGATGATCTTAGCATTTCCATCCAAAAGGAGGGGTTTCACAAAACTCTTAAAATCATAATTTTCATCACTTATATAAGGGACATAGAAACTTTGATCTTCACATGTCCTATACGTATCCATAATCTCCGAGAGTGAAAATATATCCTTGCGCATTTGCTTTGTTGGTAACCTTCCATAAGTTCCATCTATGTATTCATAGGTGTATCCAATCAGGACGAATCCAACCTCAACAATATTGAACACTCTTCTTGTTAATAGAGATAAAAATGCAAATACAAAGTGGTTTTTGTTATCACCTGAACAATTATCCATGTGCAACAACAATATGGTTGGTGCTTTTCTATTTGGCATGCATTGATTTGTATTATGTTGCATCACATCTTGTTTGTACACCGCACACTCTTCATATGACTCTGATTGCAATAGAGAATCATGCAATTGGTTCTTAGATGTTCTTGTTTTTTAAAGAAAATCACCATATTTATCAACTATTGGTTCTTCAAGTCTCCTTGAGCATTTAGCCAGGGATGTCATAGTGAAATTCGATCCCATATCTAAAAATGAGAGGCTGAAATGTCCAAATCCACTAGCCTTGTGCCCATGAGTCAACATTCTAGTCAATGATATGGGAAGATTCATAACATTACTAAAATATTTTTCCTTCTTACCCATCCTTGGAATGGAGGTCTTTGACTTATCCATTTTGTCATGAACAATACTCGGATACGTATTTTGATTTTTTGTGAAGCTAATATGTGAGAATAATACACTTGGTGACAACTTGCGATATATTTATTATGAGCTACCTGATTTCCTCACAACCTTTCCACTCAGTGGGATCAGTGGTCCCCTTTAGCTTATCATGTATTATAATGCACTCATTACACCTTACAAAGTTGTCTACTTTACAAATTTTAACATCCTGAAAATCTTCTCTTATCACGTTGCTAAAGGAGGATTGTGATACTGGAGACAAACCAATTCTTTCAATTTCTTCATTTTCCATTTTTGCAGCAAAATATGGGACATATTAGATGGAAATAATTTCAAGGTTGTACTTGATCCATCTTCATTGATTAATCGTGTAAGATGTGGAGATTTCTATGAATTCTCTTCTACAATTTTATTAATAGTAGCAACCAATCTAACAATGTTTTCCCTATATCTTTCCAATCCATTGTTACCATTCACAACTATCACATCACAATTCAAGAACATACTTTTATAATTTAATAAAGTGATCCTTTTTATCCCATGGCATTTATACCATGCATTTTGACAGACGTCTAATATGTCTAATCTCATTGTAAATGTGCTTCTTTTTTTGTCGTCTCCTTCTTTGGTGACACGAGAATTTGATGCCATAGAATTTATAACATACTACCTTCTTGAATTTCTATTCATAATATAACATTTATTCACACATTCAACCATCAATTGAAGTGAAATTTCTGATATACAAAGATTCCAGCAACAATGTTCAGTGTCAATTTTTGAAAGGAATGCAGATTGATCAATTCCAATCATGTAAGCTGACGAGATTGAATTTATTTCATAAATTTTAGTTCCAGCTTGAACCTTTATAGAATTGTATGACCTTGTTCTATTAACTTTGACATCTATATATTCACAATGGGGAGTACCTAGAAGGACCATCTATAAAGGATGTTGTTCAATAATATTCCAAACGTTGACCATGTCTTCTTTAGTGTTATTTTTTAGTATAACATCCAAAGGAACATCATTGAGGTTAGGAAAATGGTTTGCAAGACATATTACAAGAGAGCCTTCAAATACACCACAATCCTCACAATTGCAGAAAACTTTATGAACTAAAAACCAAACTCACTAATTGTAGAAATTGCAGCTCCGATACCATGTAGAAAAAGAGCCTTGATGCAAAGAATAAGCACAAGAGGTAGATATTTCTACTAAGATGATTCTCACAAGTATGCAAAAGGAAATTAGAGAGAAGAATAAAGAGACTGAATACAAGAGAAGTGATCCAACATATAATTGATTATTGAATCAATGACTTGATTGATTGATTATTACAATAGTAATACATCCTTATAAAGGAAAACTGAGTTGGTGGAAGACAACTCATGCTAGCTCATAAATCAGACTTACTAAATATGATAAACCCCCATAGGTGGCTAAATCACTTTCCTAATCAATCAAAGACCTCATGAATTAGCTAAAACATGAGTGAGTTGTCATGAATGATGGAAAAACATGCTAATCCTAGAATATGGAGTTAAAATAATGGAGGATGGGTTGGCAACAAAAGATAGCAGTTTCCTAGTTGACTAACTTTACCTTATCCACTGAAAAGTTGGATAAAAGCAATACAAAGACAAAATCTATAGGAAGGCACAATTACTAATTCTGGTAGTCAATAAAGTGGGCTTGATCAAACTATAATTAGGATAAAATCACTCTTGGGGTATATATGGACAGTGTTGACCATGTGGTGCAAGTGGATGCCAACTATCTATGCTAGTAGGTAGGAATTTAATAAAAAAATGATTAAATATTTTTATCCTAAGTGTTAAGTGGATTTATAATATTCCTAGACCCCCCTTTAAGTATGAATTTATGATGTTTATGTAAGAAATAACAAGATGATTATGTATTCATATAGGTGTATATAGGGCCCAACAACAAGGCTATGGTCACCCTTTACAATTATTCATGTCTATAAAAGCTGAGGAAAGAGGCAAAACCACGTGGGGGAAATCCTCCCTCAACAAAGGACAAGGAACACAATTTGAAATATGTCTTCAATATTTCTTTATATTCACTTGAATGAGCTAAATGAACTACTTCTGGTGAAAGAATTTGATGAAGAAATCATGAACTCCATGATCATGCGCTAGAGTGTAGAATCTACAAGAAAGAAGAGGAGAGAATCCTTGTATCTCATCATCTAATGAAGTAGGAGAATTATATGAATTCTTATTGTTTCTAACAAACTCTGATATGCAAAAACAATATGAAATGAAAAATAGATCTGTGCATACTACTTCCCAAAGAGTACAAAAATTAAGACAGTCAGTAACACAATCGGTTCCTTGTATAGATGCAAAATTGTGATGTGGGTCACATATCTTTCTTTCAATGTGATGTAGCACCTTCCCATATATGATATGAGGCTGAAAATAATCTGATATATCAGAAATATTATCATATGGGACAACAAAGAAAAAGGATTTAGTGACTCCATGAGGATATAGAGCTCAACTAGGAAAAATATGACCAACTGGGGAAAACTGATGAGTGTAAAAATATGATGATGGATGAACTTGAGATATGAACCATAAGTGTTTAGAACTGTTAGTTTTTCTAAGTTATTTTACATAAGATCTTTATTTGAAAGAATAACAAGCACAACAATACATCAAAGATACACAAGAGACATGAGACACATATATTTTCATCAGGGAAACCATAAAGGATTAAACCCCACAAAATTCCTCAGAATAGTTCCATCGCAAAGATAAGATGACAAGATAGAATAACCCAAGAACAATATCTCGACAATATCTCTTTATCCCTCCCCTTCCTATCTCTCCTAAAGTGCACATGAGAGAGCAAGTGAAGTGTGTGACAAATGAGGAGGGTGGCTCTCTGTCCCTCCCCTTCCTCTCTCTCCTAAAGTGCACATGAGAGAGCAAGTGAAGTGTGTGACAAATGAGGAGGGTGGATCTCTGTCCCTCCCTCAAGAAAGGACAAGGAACACAATTTGAAATATGTCTTCAATATTTCTTTATATTCACTTGAATGAGCTAAATGAACTATTTTTGGTGAAAGACTTTGATGAAGAAATCATGAACTCCATGATCATGCGCTAGAGTGTAGAATCTACAAGAAAGAAGAGGAGAGAATCCTTGTATCTCATCATCTAATGAAGTAGAAGAATTATATGAATACTTATTGTTGCTAACAAACTCTGATATACAAACACAATATGAAATGAAAAATAGATCTGTGCATACTACTTCCCAAAGAGTACAAAAATTAAGACAGTCAGTAACAAAATCAGTTCCTTGTATAGCTGCAAAATTGTGATGTGGATCACATATCTTTCTTTCAATGTGATGTAGCACTTTCCCATATCTGATATGAGGCTGAAAATAATCTGATATATCAGAAATATTATCATATGGGACAACAAAGAAAAAGGATTTAGTGACTCCATGAGGATATAGAGCTCGACTAGGAAAAATATGACCAACTGGGGAAAACTGATGAGTGTAAAAATATGATGATGGATGAATTTGAGATATGAACCATAAGTGTTTAGAACTGTTAGTTTTTATAAGTTATTTTACTTAGGATCTTTATCTGAAAGAATAACAAGCACAACAATACATCAAAGATACACAAGAGACACAAGACACATATATTTTCTTCGGGGAAACCATGAAGGATAAAAACCCTGCAAACTTCCTCAAAATAGTCCCGTCGCAAAGATAATATGACAAGATAGAATAACCCAAGAACAATATCTCGACAACAACTCTCTATCCCTCCCCTTCCTCTCTCTCCTAAAGTGCACATGAGAGAGCAAGTGAAGTGTGTGACAAATGAGGAGGGTGGCTCTCTATTTACATTCTTCCGTTGAGTTAGTTAACTCAACCACTAGGTCGACCAAGTTACTTCTGTTGCCTAACTACCTAAGAATACACATAAATAAAATTTACCTTATTTAACCTGGGGACTATTTACCCCAATTACAATAGATGGTTTACCTTAGTGACCATACACAATGATGGCATCCCCAAATGAGGAACACACATCCACAATGGGGGTACAACAATATACAATAGTAATATACATCAGAATATCTTTCAAAGTTACAATTACAAAAACACTCCCTCTTAACTAGGAAGATATTCTCTCTCCATAGTCATCTACACATATGGTCATCATCACTGAGTCATCATCGTCACTGCTTCCATTGTCCTCAGTTTGTCCAATCTATCACATCTGTCCATCATAGGAAGTTTCTTCAAAGCCAACCCTTTTTCATGCTGGATGTAGGCCTAGACCTCATCTAGGTCTTCATCATATCCACGAGCAAGCCATCACGTAGGTATACACCATGAAAATTCTTTACATTGCCACTACAATAACGTGTGTCTCCTACCATCTTCTCGTTGTATCAGATCATCGTGTAGGTACAACCAAGTACCTTCTTTACATTTCCATGACAATAACCTGTGTTTCCTACCATCATCTCATCATCATTGCATAGGTACAGTCCAAGACCTTCTTTACATTTTCACAACAATAACCTACGTTTCCTACCTTTATCTATTTGTATCTAGATCATCTCTTTTTTCATGCACAAAAAAAAACCAAAGCACACAGATCACAACCCAGATGCAGACCACCTTTGTTCTATCAACATAGGAACATGTCAAGATGTCACGAAGAGAGTGGTGCATCTACCATTATGTGAGAACCTTCAAGGAGCACACTCAGTGCATTACGTCTCCCCATGGTCAACCTGTGTTCTACCAGTAAAGGAGAACTGCCTAGGTGCACTTCTCATGCTTCATGACCTTATCATATCAACATGAGAACACATGTATCTCATATATATGTAATAATGAATTACGACCCAACAACCTGCTACACCAGGACCTTTTACGTTCTTCTAGTCAACCTCAAGGGATTACATCTGAACAACCTGCATCTAGGATCTTTTTCGTTCAGATAACCTTCGGGACATATTACGTCCAAGTAACTTGTGTACCACGCCAGGGATCAATATTTACACTTAGACAACCCATAGGGCGTATTACATCCAAATAACTCGCGTATCACGTTAGGGATCAGTATTTACATTTGGATAATTTGTCACAGGATTGATTAAATCTGAGCCATCTGCTACACTGAGATTTTTCCCACTCAGACAACTTGTCTCATTTCCCATGTGAGGTATCATGCATCAACTATTTCTAGAATAGAACACATCAGGACTGATTACATCCAAGGATAAACTATGAGCTTTGCCAGGACTTGTCCAAGGATAACCTACATGACTGATTACGTCTGAGCAACCTATGAGCTTTTCTAGGATGTTACGCTTAGACAACCTGTCTTCTATAGATATGCTAGAAGTCTCATTCTGGATCACACCATGTCTTTATCGGAAGTACTCGAGCTTCACTTTGGATATTTCTTACATAGAATCACATCAAGACTGATTACGTCCAAGGATAATTTGCGAGATTTTCTAGGACTGATTACATCCAAGGAAAACCTACCGGACTGATTACGTCTGAGAAACCTACGAGCTTCACTGGGATTTTATGCTCAGACAAATTGTCTCACCAGCTATGCTAGCACTCATAACTCCCTCTTTCGATAGGTCTCGATCTGGATCACATACTGGAGCTTCATTGATCCTCTTTGCATCATACAAAAAAAATGCAAGTTAGATCAATCAAATCAAACAGTAGCTTTCAAAAGAAACATACTAACTCACAAATAGCCAAGCAAGTGGAAACATATTTTTCCTCAGCTGTACTCAGTGCCATGCAGGACCGCATCCTGCCAAACCAGTAGACCATACTGGATCTCAAACTGAAGAACCAACCCAAAGTTTCTTCTTCTCAGTGGCACTACATGCCCAATCTGAATCAACATAACCATGTAGGTTAGTCTTCTGATTCGTATCATACTTGAGCCCATACTCAACTATACCCTTCAAGTACCTCACTACATGCTTTGCAAAAACTAGGTGAACATGTCTCAGATCCGTCAGGAACTGGTTCAAGGTGTTCACAACAAAGCATATGTTTGGTCTTGTATTCAACAGATACATCAATGAGCCATTCATATGACGATACATTGTGGCATCAAATGACTCCGATGAAGCATCAAAAAATAGCTTCAAGTTTGATGCCATAGGTGTGGCTATTGCCTTGCGGTCCATTAATCCGAATTTCTTTAAAATATCCACTGCATACTTTCCTTGAACAAGGAAAATCCCATCTTTATTTTGCCACACCTCCATGCCTAAGAAATAGTGTATCATCCCTAGGTCTTTCATCTCGAACTCTGTAGCAAGTCTCCTTCTTGCATATTTAATGAGTTCCTCTTCACCTGTCAGGAACAGGTCATCGACATATAGCAGGAGCATCACTGGTTTTCCGCCTTCAACCTTGAAGCAAAGGTTGGGATCCACTTTACTTTCAGTATCCTAGGGCCATCAGTAAGCTGTCCATCCTGATGTACCATGTTAAACTTTAGGATCTTCTGTTGTCACTCCCTTTGAAGCGGAGTATCATCCTCCCTCTATATTTTGTACTCTTTATATCAAAACATTTTGTATTTAAGTGACTAGTAGCTTCCTTTGATAATGATATTCTATGTATCCATCTAAGGTCACTATATACCAAGATCCTCTTTATTGAACTTTGTTGAGAAGTTCCTCTTGCACCCATGTGAGAGATTTTCATCCTCTATAGGATTTCAAATTCAACCTTGTATCAAAGGTTAATTGCATCGAGAGGCGCTCTACAATTCAGTATGGGGGAGATCTTGTAACGTTTGTCCATATTATTTCAGCCAAAAATAATATTCCTGAGTAAGAGGGAGATGTTGTAACGTTTGTCTATATTATGTCGGCTATTAATATGAGGGAGATCTTGTAACGTTTGTCTAATATTGTATGAATAAGATCTTGTAAGGTTTGTCTACTGAGATCTTTTAACGTTTGTCTATATTAAGTCGTCCAAAAATAATATTGTGGTGAAAAGTCTAATTTTAAAAATAAATAATTATATTTACAGATTTTCTACATCAATTTATGGCATTTTATTTCATGTGTTTCTTGCTGGGCTTCTTTCTTCTTACTTTGCTTCTTTCCTCGTAACTTCACCCTGTTAAAATTTCAATTTTACATATCAAATATTTTTTTTTCAATTTTAATGTTAGAATGTTAAAAAGTAAGATGCACTAACTTTTTTTTGAGAGAGAACTCGAAATTAGTGAGGTGGAAGTGATTGAAATTAAAATATTAATTTTAAATTACATATATCTTCTACCAAAAGATATAAAAAATTGTAACATGTGATACTCATTTGAACATTTTGAAATTATCAATCATTCAAAGTTTGTTAGTGAAAAATGGTTTCTGCAAATGAATATTTGCACAAAATTATAGTGAATTCCTTTTTCATTATTTACGATTCATGGTAAATCATTATTATAAAGATTAAGCTTATCTAATTATGAAAATTTTATAATAAATTAGCTTCAAAATCAGAAAATAATTTACATTCAATCATTTGAAGGCCTGGGTTAATTATATTTACACTTTTTCTGTATCATATTTTCACATTTTCTTTCATGTGTTTCTTGCTAGGATTCTTTCTTCCTACTTTACTTCTTTTCTCATAACTTCAACGTGTTAAAATTTCAATTTTACTAACATATATATATATATATATATATATATATATATATATATATATATATTCAATTTTAATGTTAGAATGTTAAAAATGAAGATGCCGTAACTTATATATTCAATTTTAATGTTAGAATGTTAAAAATGAAGATGCCGTAACTTTTTTTTGACAGAGAAATCGAAATTAGTCAGTTGGAAGTGTTCAAAATTAAAATATTAATTTTAAATTAGGTATATCTTCTACCAAAAAATATAAAAAATTATAACATCTAATATTGATTTGAAAATTTTGAAATTATCAATCATACTAAGTTTGTTACTGAAAAATGGTTTCTGCAAATGAATATCTACACAAAATTATAGTGGGTGCCTTTTTCATTATTTACAATTCAATAGCTTCAATAGCTTCAAAATCAGAAAATAATTTACATTCAATCATTTCAAGGCCTGAGTTAATTATATTTGCAATTTTCTACATCAATTTTTTGCATTTTCTTTCATATGTTTCTTGCTGGGCTTTTTTCTTCGTACTTTGCTTCTTTGCTCGTAACTTCACCCTGTTAAAATTTCAATTTTACTAATATATATATATATATATTCAATTTTAATGTTAGAATGTTAAACATGAAGATGCAGTAACTTATTTTTGAAAGAGAACTCGAAATTAGCGAGGTGGAAGTGATCGAAATTAAAATATTAATTTTAAAATAAGTATATCTTCTATTAGAAGATATAAAAAACTATAACATTTGATAATGATTTGAAAATTTTGAAATTATCAATCATATGAAGTTTGTTGTTGAAAAATGGTTTCTGCAAATGAATATTTGCACAAAATTATAGTGAATACCTTTTTCATTATTTACAATTCATGGTAAATCATTACTATAAGAATTACGCTATGAAAATTTTATAATAAAATAGCTTCAAAATAATAATTTACATTCAATCATTTGAAGGCTTTCACTAAAATATAATTTAATTTTAAACTATTTGTTTTAGTTTGAACATATTTAAATTAAAATTAAAATATAATATAATTTTTATATTTATATAAATAAACATATTATTCAAGTTTATATATAATTTATTTACTATATGTAATAACAACTACTTGTGGTATGGTGGAAAGGGTGTTGGGATAATGGGTGTGAGGTCCAAGGTTCAATCCTCATATATCACCTAAATTTTTAGAAAATATATATTCTTTTTTTAACTTAATTTTATTTGTTCATTCAACTTTAAATCATAATCCTTGCGTGCAATACCTGAGAAGAGGTTTGCACCTCAGGAGATTTGATCCCTCTTGGTGCTTGATAGAGCCTAGGATTTGGATCTAAGCTAGTATCTTCATCACTCTAGGTGATATTCAAGCTCCTCATGTAGCTTTATATGCTATCCCATGGGTTCCTTTTGAGCTCGTACAAGGCCTTCTTTAATTTGCATATGTGAGTCTTCCTGTCATGTGTCTGTGACTGCTCTATGTACACTTTCTCCTCGATTACACCATTCAAGAATGTTCTTGATATCCAATTGGTGTATCTCCCATATCATACCTGTACGTATGGATATATTGAAGTGTACCTCCCAACTAGTGCAAATGTCTCCTTATAGTCTATGCCTTCTTTCTGTGATAAGCCTCATGCTACGAATCTTGACTTGTATCCCTTATTGCTGTCATCTGCTACATCCTAGATCTTGTAGATCCATATGGAATAAACTACAGACATCCCTTCAGGTCTCGAAACCACATCCTAGACATCATTCCTCTTGATCAACTGGTACTCTTTGATCATAGTCTCATTCCCTTTCTTCTTGGATACTTCTTCATAGATGGAAGGAGCTGCATCAATGATGTCGCTCAACAATGTCACATAACTGAAGTGTGTCTGAGTCCTCTTAATTTTTTCGTAAGTCTCGTTATACTATTCTTTATTTTGGATTATCTCTTGTGCCCAAGATGGTCTTCATTTATCAAGGTGGATCTACCTTTCCCTTTATATTATTCTGAAGCTCTTTCTTTTGCCACGGTGTCTCTGACCTGGGAAGCTTCAGGTTCCTCTTATAAACTATCGTTACTTGTTCTTTAGAATGATCTACAAGTCAAGTTCAGTTAAATGATTAGAAACATATCATAATTTCCAAAACATATTAATAGTGACAGATATATCTCGCATAGTCGTGCAACTGTCTTTAGACAATGCTACAACATTCATCCATATCCCATACACATACAGTAACTTATATATGCCTTCTACCCCAATGTTATTAAGAGTGTGTACTACTTCTAATATGTCAACAAAGAGGTTTTAATATATATAAGTAGCAATGGAATTTTGTACAACATAATTGACTTCTTATTTGCAATTCAATAGTATAAATGCAAACACTCCAACATGCATAATACATCAACTGAATATAAACCAGTGCACAACCAAACAATATCATGAAATGACAATTGAGTACTTATATTTATTTGTTTGGTGGGTAGACTCCTTCTTGAGCCTTCAACTTCATCAACTTCTTCATTCACAACTGCATCATTTCTTATCCAAATGCTGGGATGGATAAGAGGTTCTTCATGAGTTGAGTCCTTCATATTCCTCATCGCTTAAGGAATCTTCTTTGAATCGTGAGAGCTTGATATTTATATGCTCCCATCTTCTCTTCTCTTATTATGAGCTGAGATTCTTCTTGTGTGCACTCTTCCCAGAGTCTGTTGAAGGTAATCAACTTCCTTTTGGCACACATTTCTTGAATAAATGAATCCCATGATCTTGGGAGGCCATTCAAGGTGGTTATAATGATCTCTTATTCTTCTTCGATTGCTTCGTCATAGCATCAAACAATTCCTTTTGGTGTCTTAAAGGATGACACATGAGGGATGGGATGATCCTTAATAGAATCTGTAATGATTCTCTTGGCTCTAGCCTTAGCCTCATCTCCCTCAGGCTCTTAGAACTTCCTTACTGAAATACTGATCCAAGTCATTTTCTTCAAGGAACATGGAGGTCCTATACTTCAATACTCGGAAGTTGTTAGCTTCACCAATATTATCATCAAGTTGGGTTTGATTAGTCATTTTGAAATGAGAACCTCAAATGTAAATAACAAAGGTTTAGATCTTACCGATTTGAGGTGTCCCACCTGGTTCTAGAGCTGGTTGATCTAGGTTTTGTCAGAGAATTGGAATTTCAAACTTATGATTAGACAAAAATATGGACCTCTTAAAGGAGAGCTGTCCAATGTACTCCTTTTCTGAAAATAGTGGTGGGAAGCTCTTGGAACATGAAGCCCTATATTTACAATTTCTTATGCAGAAAATGTCTGATATTGTTTTTGCTATATCTCTGAATTTTTGGCTCCTTATAGTCTGAAAATTCACATAGAGATAAAATGATATGTCATATTTCCAACCCCACAAGTTAGAGCATAAATGGAGTCTCCAAGTGGGACTTATGCCAATTTTCCCAAGGTGACTGTTTTGGGGACTGTTCAACATATCGAACTTGTATGGACTTCTGCGTGTCATTGTTTCACATTATGGGTCTGAAAATAGGACCACAGAAACTACAGTCCATGCCCTACCTGCAACATATTTTGAAATTTAATTTGGACCTTCTTATCCCGATAAATAGAAATTCTCCCTAGGTCACCTATTTATGACTGTATTTTGGATGAGGTTGAAACCTTGATTTGGAGGAATCATATCTCCTGAATTATAGTGATAGTATGAGGATGGAAATTTTACACAAGGTACAAAAAGAATTCCTCTTAGTCCTGTACAATTTTTGGCTTCTGATTCTTCTCCAGTATCATGTTATAGCGAAAGTGCTAATATGACTAAATTCAGTCTTCTAGGGTTTTTAGGCATGAAACCCTATTTTCCATTAGCTGCCATTGTAGTTGTATTTCAGCAACATAGTGCCTTCTTCCAGAGTGTCTCTGATACCATGTTGGTTTTTCTAAGTTATTTTACTCGGAATATTTCTATGAAAGAATAACAAGCACATCAATACGTCAAAGATACACAAGAGACACAAGACACAAAGATTTTCATCATGGAAACCATAAAGGAGAAAACCTCGCAAACTTCCTCAAAATATTTATGTCAAAAAGATAAGTTGACAAGATAGAATAACCCAAGATCATTATCTTTGCAGTAGCTCTCCGTCCCTCCTCTTCCTCTCTCTCCTAAAGCGCACATGGGAGAGCAAGTGAAGTGTGTGACAAATGAGGAGGGCACCTCTCTATTTATATTCTTCCGTTGAGTTAGTTAACTCAACCACTAGGTCGATCATGTTACTTGTGGGGCCAACCTACGTAAGAATACACATAAATAAAATTTACTTTATTTAACATGGGGACTATTTCCCTGACTTACAACGGATGGTTTACCTTAGTGACAATACACAATGATGACATCCCCAAAGGAGGACCACACATCCCCGATGGGGGTACAACAATATACAATAGTAATATACATAAGAATATCTTTCGAAGTTACAATTACAACAACAATAACATATCCAAACATGTGCAATATAAGACCAATGATGACTAAGGTCATGTATAACCAACCAATGAAAAATAGACAAGACTTGAAACCATTTGATATAAGTAACACCGCATAAGAAACCAATGAGGAATCAACTAGTGAACTTGGGGTTTGTATAGTCTTAGAAGTATTCATAGGTATGGTAGATGATATGGATGGTGTCACAACATACATATAATCTCGAAAAAATGATTCTAAATCAGAATTATGGAGTGAGAAAGAGTTGCTTAAAGACAAGTCGAGATCTAGTGAAAAATCACAATTATTGGGAGATGAATCTAGGAGACTGATAGGTGGTTTATCAAAGAAAGAAACTGATATTTTTGATTTTGATATATCAGAAAGTAAATCTATATCATATATATTATAAAATTATTTAATGCTGGCACTCAAGGCATAGTGTATATCACCTTGGAACTCCACACTATGACAATGTTTTGAATAATCAACAAGATTCTCTAGCTCATTTGGAACTTCGATGTTGTGCCTCTCAAGAAGCTAAGAAATGATGTCAATATTTTTCTTGGAACATTTATTCTCTGAATGAAATCCCTTTCTATAATAATAAAATTTGTATGTACTTACTTTCTTCTTAACTTTCTTCATTGAACCTTCATCAGTAGGCTTTGAACTTTCATCTTCAATATCTGACTTTGGCTTCTTCTCTTTCACAATTTGATTCTCTTTGGATTTGATATTATTTCTTCCTTGAACTATGAGAGCATGATCCTTGCCCTTGGAAGATCTAAGATAAACCATATGGATCAATTTATCTTTCTCCTTTGTTACTGAATCAAAGAATGTACTCAAAGAAGGCATTTTCCAATTAGAAATAGCAAGCTTAGTAGCATGAAAAGTAGACACAAAAACTGAGTATTCAGGACTCAATTTTGATAGGATGGAAATGATCAATTGATATTACTTATTATCAATCCCACATTACTTAATCAATAGAACAACCGACTTGAATTTGGTGAAGAAACCCTCAATAGAATCGAAACTGCTTGGACTCAATGAGAATAACTCATTGTCCAACTAATGTGCTCTTAACTCATCTTGAAATCCAAAGAGAGACTCAAGTTTGGTCCATAATTGGTTTGGAGTGGTCAAACAATCTAGAAGAAAGACTAGATTAGGGGAAATAGAGAGGAAAAGCAATCCACAAGCTTCATCCAACCTATTATGCCACTTAGCTTTCTCAACAACATAAATTGGTTTATTTTCTAAATAATTGAAGGGATTCAGGATCATAGCTGAAGAATAATCCATACTGAGATGTTAATGTGCTCAAGGAGATACTCTCTGTAACCTGCACAAATAAAACTAGGAGAAAATATTGTGAGCTTAATAACAAGCTCTTCTTCAGAGAGGGATAGGAGTCTGGATGCGCTTGGATAGAGAGAACAAATAGCTCCTCAACTATGTTGAATTTGAACAACCTTGCACTCTGTTAGCATGTAGAAATTGCAGCATTGATACCATGTAGAAAAAGATCCGTGATGCAAAGAAGAAACACAGGAGGTAGATATTGCTACTAAGATAATTCTCACAAGTATGCATAAGAGAAATAGAGAGAAGAATAAAGAGATTGAATACAAGAGAAGTGAAGCAAAGAAGAATTGATTATTGAATCAATGACTTGACTGATTGATTATTACAATAGAAATTCATATTTATAAAGGAAAATTGAGTTGGTGGAAGACAACTCATGCTAGCTCATAAATCAGACTTACTATATATGATAAACCCCCATAGGTGGCAAAAGCATTTTCCTAATAAGTCAAGGAGCTCATGAATTATATAAAACATGAGTGAGTTGTCATGAATGATGGAAAAACATGTTAATCTTGGAATATGGAGAGAAAATAATGGAGAATGGGTTGGCAACAAAATATAGCAGTTTCCTAGTTGACTAGCTTTACCTTATCCACAAAAAAGCTGGATAAAAGTAGTATAAAGACAAAATATGCAAGAAAGCACAGTTACTAATTCTGACAGTCAATAAAGTGGACAAGATCAAACCAGAATCAGGATAAAATAATTCTTGGGGTATAATAATTCTTGGGGTATGTATGGAAAGTGTTGCCCATGTGGTGCAAGTGAATGCCAACTATCTAGGCTAGTAGGTAGGATTTAATAAAAAATGATTAAATATTTTTATCCTAAGTATTAAGTGGGTTTATAATATTCCCACACTAATATCTAGTGGTTTGAATTGTACATTGTCTGCTTCAAAAACATTAACACTATTCCCTAAGCAACATAATTTGGCTTGATAGAACATTGATGTATCAAATTAACTTTCTCTCCCACAAACTTGATATTGTGATTTTGGGTTGATACTTTCAAAGTAGTTTCAGATTGATTATTGTTGAATTGTTTTGAATAAACAACAATGTTCCTATATTATAATCCATGACCCTTTTAATTGGCCATACAACAAAACCTCCACTACTTAACCTTGGACAACATGGCATATAAGAAAACACCACTTCATACACTAGAATACCAAAGGAGAAAGAACCTAAAAATGTTCCCTCAACAAAATCAGTCTCATTGACATTTGTTACAAAACCCATAGAAATGCAATCCTTGCATTATGTAAATTTATGTAACAACTTAATTTTTCTCATGATAAAAGAATATTTTTCATGACTTATTACACTTGTCGAAGTGGAAGTTGGTATGTAATTCACCTCAATCTCTGAAAGAGGCGAATCTCCAATGTGGTTAACGATCTCAGATGCATTCCATTGAATATAACCACCAACTGCCTCTAATAATGTATCTACATCTTCTAATGGATAAGGAAATTGAAGATCCACATTTAAAACCTTGGTAATGTTTATAATGATACATCCATCATGAATTCCAATATTATGCAACTTTTTTCTTTCTGGAAAAGAGATTCCTTCAACAACTTTCAATCCATTCAAAAGGAGGTCCACACATTGTTGAGAACCAAGATCCATTTCAGAAGCAATTTCTAAAATACAAAATAATAGGAGCACATTGAAATAATATTTATTTTAAACCAATAATAATATTTTCCAATAGTATATATTATCAATTATATCTATGCTTTACAGGTTAATAACATTATTGTATGCTATCATTTTATATAAGATGATAAATGAGAGAACAAAAAGGTAATATTTCCTAAAAGAGATAGTAGCAATTGGATATAGAATGACCTAATGAAAAGGAAACAAATGGTTGTAGGTGCATTGATGAGTACTAGAGGCATCAGATCAGGGGAGGTATTGGGGAGATAGATCTCCACAATTACAAGTAGGAACATTGACAAGTACTGGGTGTTGTAGATTAGAGAGGAATTGGGGACAAATATCTCCCCAATGACAAGGGCACAAATGGCTGTAGGTGCATTGATGAATACCAAAGGTGGAGGATTAAGGGAGGCATTGGAGGACTAACATAAGTGGTGACCCGAATATTTCCATGGTGAGTAATGGCATCTTGCTATTGAAATCTCATTAAAGTGTCCAACCTCTTCATCATGGTTTTTTTATTCTTTGCATGCAGGATGTGGTTATCCTTTTGAAGGGGAGAGGCATTCTTTGTGTTTGGTTTGAAATGGATATGGGGAGTGAGGTTGTGGGAATTAACATGGATAGAAGATAGAGGGTGGCCAAAGGGAAACCCCCAGGTGAAAAGTGTAACATCAACCATGCTCACGCTATAACAAATAACCCTTTTAGGGGCGGTTTTGTCTTGCGACGATTTTTCTGAACACCCTCCCCCCCCCCCAATTTTTTTTTTTTAGGTCTTTGGGGGTGGTTCTTAAACCCCCACCTTAGAAGTCCCGGGAATTAAACTTTTAGGGGCGGTTTCTAACCCCCCCCGCCCAAAAAAAAAAATTACAATTATTAGAATTTTTTTGGGGGGGGGGGGGGGGGGGGTGTTGAAAGCCCCCCCTAACAGGTCTCTTTCAAGGTAGTTTTTAAACCCCCACCACCAAATTCCATGGGAATTGGAATTTTGGTGGCGATTGTTTTAAAGCCGCCCCCAAAAGTCATGAGAATTTGGACTTTTGGGGGTGGTTTTTATAAATCCACCCTCAAAATTCTAATTGTCAGTGAATTGTCATGACTTTTTTTCGAGGGGACCCTTAAAGGTCCTTTTCAAGGTGGTTTTAAAAAAAAACTTTAAAATTCATGATAATTTGGACTTTTGGGGGTGGTGGCTATAAATCCACCCTCAAAATCCCAATTGTCACGAATTTTTTTTTTTTTTTTTGGGGGGGGCGGGTGTTGAAAGACCCCCTTAAAGGTCCCTTTCAATGCGATTTTTAAACCCGCTCCTTAAAAGTCACGAGAATTTGGAATTTTAGAGGTGGCGGTTATAAAGACACCCTCAAAAGTCCAATTGTCAAGACATTTTTTTTGGCGGGGGGTGAAAGATACCCCTAAAGGTCATTTCCAAGGTGGTTTA
>LPNX011092487.1:109929-166256 GCA_001517045.1 Pseudotsuga menziesii | reverse complement strand
GGTTGTTGTTTAAAGTCCTCCCCCAAAATCCAATTCTCAAGAATATTTTTTTTTGTGGGGGGGGGGGGCATCTTCACCTGAAATGAATTTTATCTTAACTGATTAATGTTGTTGATTATCCTTGGTTTATCTAGGGTTTTTCTTGGTTTTCGCTAGCTAGGGTTTTGGATATGTAGTTTGTTTTAGTAGCATTGTGATAAGGATCTTGTATGTACAACTTCATCTTATTCATATATGAAGTTTTCATTGAATTTTCACTTGATCCAATACTTACATAGTTTGTCGATTTTATTTTCAACCATCTATGTTCTTCATGGTATATAATTCCCATCTATATGTCTTATGGATTTGACATAAGTTAAGAAAAATTATGTTGAGTGATTAACGCCATTATAATTAAAGAAGATAAGGATTTTGTTAATGTTGTATTTATATTCAATTATTGCATGTATCTTTATGCACCCAGGGTAGAACATAGCCAAGTATTTCTCATCTTCCTCTTGTTTCTTATTAACCTACATACAAGGACACCACCTCAACAAATATTTGTCCCCAATAGTGGCCTATGGCTCGATAGATGGATTATGAGCCCCCTAAAATTGGTTTATGGACTAAGACCATTAATTTTCACATGAAACCATGGGACATGTATCAATAACCAACCTTGGTAGTTTAAACCTCAAAATACTAACAATATCACACTCAAAACCCAAAATTCCTTATGTAGGGAATGTATGTTAGTTTGGGGCCCCATACATGGACCATGATCTCCTTACGAAAATCTTTAGTGTGAGATTCTATATATGGACCTATACTAAGGAATGGGCATTTAGAACCATCCCCAGTTTGTTAATCCTCGAAATTATCACCATATATGACAAGTATGCTAAATATTCCTTACAGAAGCTATATGTGGTGACCTAGAAGATTGTGAATGGACCATGAGCCCTATATGGAATCGGTAAAGAATTATACCCTCAATTTAAATCTTGGTTCATAACAATCATACTTATATGTGTTCCAAATATTGACATGGCCACCATATTCATCTTGCATGTTAAAAATTTCCTATGTAGGGTTGTGTGAAAGATAAGGCCCTACACATTTCCCATGAGCCATAGATGAAAATATTGGTGTAAGGATTTTTATTTTGGCATTGGAACAATGAATGTGCATTGAGAGCCAAACTTAGCATCCCAAATCTTTACATTAATGAACACCATATCACTCTCACATGCCAAAGCATGGTGGCTTGAGGCCCCACACATGGACCATGAGGCTCAAGGACAAATGTTATGGACAAACAACTTATATCTTGGCACCAAACCATGCATTAGGCACTAAAACTAACCTCTAAAGTGGAAAACCTTAAAATCACCACCATAATGCACTCCTGGGATGAGATTTCCCACAAATTTCATGTGTAGTTGTTGTGGGCCCACACATTGCCCATGAGATCTACAAAAAAATGTTATGGCTCAAGACCTTGAATTTCAACCCCAAAACATTTTATGATTCCTAAATACCATCCATGGTGTGATAAACCTTAAAATAAACACCACTTCTCACTCATATGCTAAATATTTCCTTTGTAGGACTTGTGTGGTGGTCTAGGGTCCCATGTATGAACCATGAGATCCAAAGATAAATTTTATGGGCCAATAACTTGTATTCTTGTATCAACCTTGGCTTGGACACCAAGAAGTTGTATCCCCATTATAGGACCATATCTCGTTGGCATGATGTGGTTTTTTATGACCCCACAAACATATCATAATCCTCATATATGAATGTTATAGTGTATTCCTAGCAATTTTAGCATTGAACCATGACATATGCATTAAGAACCATGTCTAGTGTTAGAAAGAGGAAAATTACTATCATATCTCATTTGCAGGTTATTGATTCCCTATGGAGGGCAGTGTGTGGCGGTTGTGGGCTTGAACATGGACCATGAGATCAGAGAAAAATGTTATGACCTAAGACCCTTATTTAACCTTATATCATAACATGGGACTTGAAAACCATCCCTGGCATGCCCATCCTCAAAATGGTGAGTATATATCGCATGCAACCTAAGATTCCCATGTAGGCCTTGTGTTATAATATAGGCCTCCATTCATGGGCCATGAGCCCCAAGGTATTTCATATGTCCTTGTACCCTAATTAATTTAGGCCTTGGTCCATGCTCCAAGCCAATATATAAATCATCTTTAGTGTTAAAAATATTTAAATAGAGACCATATCTTGCTTATAGGACAAATGAAAATGTTATGGCCTAAGGCTATGTCTTTTTACCTTGCCATTGCTTAAGTTACAATAAATATCCACAGTGAACCAAAAATTCATAAAAATAGGTACTATATCTTTCTCACATGCCAATATTCCCTTTATAGGGATTTATGGTGGCATAAGGCCCCACAAATAGTTCATGAGCCCTAAGGAATCTTTTTTTGGCCCAACAACTTGACTTTTCGCATCAAACCCTGGCCTAGGGACTGAAAGCCATACTTGGTGTTCCAAACCTCAAAATGGTTGACATTTCTTACTCATTGGCTAAATATTACCTATGTATTATATAGGGCCTTTGAGGTAGTCTAGGGCATCACACATGACCCATGAGCCCGTTACCCTTAGACGTTATGTTTTGAATTGATAATATGGCCCAATCAATGATAACCATTCTTGGTCGCACTAAGCTTGAAATGGCAATTTCTTGCTTGTAAGCCAAATATTTCCCACATAGAGATGAAATTATGGACTAGGTCCCCATGTGTGGGCCCCAATCCATTGAGGAAAATGTTATGGCTTAGGACTTTGTATGTTTACCCTAGAACATGGATTAGGCCATGAGTACCATCCTCAGTGTGCCAAACTTGAAACGAACCCTATATTCCACTTACATGATAAAGATTTCCTTTATAGGGCTTGTGTTGTGGACATAGGTCTATTAATGTTGCATGATCCCTAGAGACAAAATGGACTAATGTAAGGTTGATGCAAACAAATTCTCTTTACTTACATGGCATATTTGGATGTCTGAGGTTTTGAGTTTAATTAATGTGTCCTCCCACTTTGTAAATGGCCAATTTTTTCCTTGTATTTGTCCCTGTTCCCTAATACATTAATTAGAGACTACATTCTTTTACTCCCTCAAATTCCTCACCAGTGATGTATTAGACAAATGAAGGTCAATGCCCTAACTATGATGATAATCTTAAAAGGTACCATGATGGAATTCCCTCACCTTTTGGGAATTTTTTGTTGGTAATTGTAACTGGTATGCCAAAGCCACTCCAAGTATCAATTAGGTCCACATAAAGAAACAACAAGACCAATGCAAGAACATCTCTCCATACTTGAAACAATGCATATCTCCATTGTGGCATTATTTTAAACAATGTGCGAGATTCCTTGATTTTCCCATTTTATATGAGATCCCAAATCACAACATTTCATGAGACAACATTATGCTCAAGCACGTTATTAAACATTGTTGAGATTTGTCCATCCTACCATTATGGTCATATTTCATAAGAATTATAGTCCACAAATTCTGTGTCATTGAGGCATTCTATAAGCCACGTGATGAGAATATTCTAATCACCCTTGTTGGAAATATGTTATTATCATGGAATTTCGTAGTCCAACAATTATGACAAAATATATATTATGACAACAATTATGAAATTCCATGGTCATGTTGCATCTACTAGTGTTGGTTTTACATAAATCTAGTCAATGTATCAAAATATATCAGTTCCCAAGAAAGGTCCATTGATCCTTGAAGTTCCACTCAATGATCAATGTCACGTTTCTCATTTTTTAGGTGTAAAGGATTTCAAGGCTTTAAAGAATTTCAAGGAATTTATCATAGCTCTCAAGGATTTAAGTTTTTGTTGTAACATAACATTTTTGAGCTCATGTGGATATCAACATCCTCTCACCACTTACTTGAATTACCTTTAAACCCCCATTAAACAAACCACATTTTTTTCAAAATAAAAGCGTATTTTTTTGGCTCACCTTGTAGGTTCCACTATAAGAGGATAGCCCAATTATCCAATCTTGGTCGAATCTAATGCCTAGAAGTACAAAATAACATATTTTGAAGTAATTTGAGAAGAGGGGATCTTAAATAAGAATTTGATTTATCCTTTCTACAACGTGAATCAACCCTCCACACCAATTGTTCCCAGTGAAGATGGCATTGTTTGGAAATACATCCACAAATTATCAATGCTCTAAAAGGAATTAGTGTGTTGAACATTGAAATTACCAACACATTGAACCAACAATCCCAATTCAAGGAATATGTGATGGGTTGTGAGGCACACATGGACCATGAACCATAAATATAAATTTTATTACACAATATATTTGGTGTTGGCCTTGTATCATGCCCATATCACTTATAAATATTTATACTATGCCAAACCTTGAAATTTCCTCCATGTTAAACTTGCAAGCCAAATTTTACCTATTTAAACCATGCGTCATGACCTAGGAGTTGACATATAGCCCATAAGCCACAAATGAAAAGATTGTTTATGATGACTTTGATGTACAACATAGGCCAACGCCTTACAAGCAATTGGCAATAATCATATGTAGGAACAAAGAACTAAAGTGCTCCATTCCAACAGTACACATGTCAAGATATTAGTTGATGTCATACAAAAGAAGGGTCAAAGGGTTAATTGCATAGGGGTGTATCTTTTAGGGGTAAAGGGGCCATGGTTTAAGGAATTAAGATTTATGGGGTTCAATGGTTAGAGTGATAAAGACATATGGGTTAAGTGGTTAAGTAGTTAAGGTCTTGGGGTTTAAGGAGATTTAGGATTTAGGGTTTAGGAATAATTAATGTTTAGGATTACAGGTTAAAGGAATAAAGTTCAAGGTCTTAGAGGATTAGGGGTTAGGGAGTTTAAAGGTTAATGGACTATGGATTACGAGTTAAGAGCTCAAGGTTAATAGGTTAAAGGGTTTATGGGTTTAGAGATTAGGGGCAGGGGGTCTATGGATTAGTGGATTCGTGGGTTATGGTTTAATGGGTTAGGTGTTAAGAGTTTAGGGGTTTAGGGTTTAAGGGATTAGGGATTATATGTTAAGGGGTTAGGGGTTAAGGAGATAGGGATTAGGGGTTAGGTTGTTCATGCTATAATGATTAAGGGGTCAGGGGTTAAGGTATTTAGGGTTAGGGTTAAGATGATAGGTTCATGAGATTTAGGGATAGAGGGTTAATTGGTCAAGGGTCAAGGGGTTATGGTTTAAGGAATAAGGATATAATGGGTTTACGGGTTAAATAATCAAAAGAATGCCACCTTTTATGTGTCAATAAGGAGGAAGTTTAGGATATCATCCATGTCCGTACCTAGACTTTACTAGGCAAGCACCTTTTGGTTTCTTATTCTTGCACAACCCACCCAGTCTTGGATCCATAAAACCACTTGGATTTATTCAAGAAAGCCAGAACTTCATATATCTTATGGAGATAGTCACTTAGACCTAATTCTTTTTCTCAGCAGCCTATTTGCCTTTACTTAAGGTACGACTCCTACCAACCCACCTTTATATTTAAAAACCTAGACTTCGTTCCTCATCATACTTAGTGATCCTACGTGCTTAGGTTTCGTGGGAACTTACTGCTCAATATTGGTCCGCCCCCTTAAGGGTAATTGAAACAATCCAGCAATAACAAAGGAATCAATTCCATAGCCTGTAGACCTTATCTGATCTTTATATATATGAAACAAGAAGGCGATAAGTGTAAGAGAGGTTCCTCATCC
This sequence comes from Pseudotsuga menziesii, assembly GCA_001517045.1. Lineage (NCBI taxonomy): Eukaryota > Viridiplantae > Streptophyta > Pinopsida > Pinales > Pinaceae > Pseudotsuga > Pseudotsuga menziesii. Next base: position 160,467 of record LPNX011092487.1, on the reverse strand, counting down.
ATTCTTCATAAAGTGGTGATTCTAGCCATCCATCCCATCCCGCCATGTATCAGAATTTCTGACGGTTGATAATTAAGAATCTATCTGGGGCAGTTCCACACGATCTCTCTCTGGTAAAGGGAAATCCTATTATCTTGGTTACTGGGTTGGAGATGAAACGAAAGAACCGGGCGCGCTTGCGATTGATTAATTGATGGTGGGCTGGTCGAAGAAACGACATGGATAGACGGATTGCTGGCTTTCTAGAGGAGCGATCGAACCCGGATGCTTTATGCTTCTTTGAGGCTCGAGGAAAGAAACCGGATGCTTGCCGGTTGCTTTTAGGCTTTAGGGAACCGGCTTGATCCCCCCGGATGCTCTAATCTGCTGATAAACTAAACTTGGCTCCGCTACTCACTGGGCTAGGCTAATCCGCTGATCCAATCCGCTTGGCTAATACAATATACTCTGCTTATCTGCCCTTATACGCTAGGCTACTCTAATTGACTCAGATGGGCTACCCGGGTAGGATCCCATTGGCCAATACAATCCGCTGGGCCTAATACACTGGGATGGGATACGCAGACTGGGATACTGCACTCAGTTGGGCTTGGTTACTCAGATTGGATTGGCTTGAAGTAATGCATTATTATAAATCAAATTGAGTAAATACGGAGTAATTTGAGTTCGTAGGGTTGGTATATTCTAGGTGTATCTCCATATTGGAGTTTTATGTAAAGGGTTAGGGCAAAGGTGGAGGTTTACTCTCAAGGGTCTAGGAGGGTGTGGTTTCGCCAATTCGTAGAGAACCTTAATTAAAAGCGTATTTTGAGTAAAAAAGACTACATGTTGTTGAGTATCTCAACCCCCAGATTTATATGTAAATTAAACCCCTCGCCCTCGTACTTCAAACGAGCGGCTCCGCCCATTAAATATGACTATTTTCTATAATCTATTAAAAGTGAATATCTTGTATGCCTCGATTCATCCCATCCCATCCATAGAAATATAGTGGCATCTTGCCATTTGTTCTTGTGCATTAACATATTTCATCTTCTTAATTCCTGCTTAGCCCAGGTGTTCCCAATCCCACCCAGGTTCCTTAGCATTCGAGGTTCGAGGTAGGAATGCCACTCTCCCCTCCGCCCCTGATTCACTGGAGCTAGTGACTCAAAAGTAAGAGAGAGGACAAGGGCTAATTTACATGAAGCTTCACGGGGTTATGGCGGCGCACTCAACCATAGGGCATGGGACTAAATCAAGACCTTAGAGCTAGTGCGACTAAATGCTTGAAGCTTTTTTATATTAGTGATCTCTATGGTAAGTGACCTTAGGGCATAGTGTGTAGACCGAAGCGGCGCACTCTAGTGCAAGTATGGAACTTGCAGCTTGGGCTAACCTTGTCTCTTAAGGCTTCCAGGGAACTAAAGCAAGACTTAGGGCAACTAATACCAAGAAAGACCTTAGGGGATACTCTAATACCTTACTCTATGGCCTTAAGGAAGTCTCTGCTAAGCTAATAAGGTCAAAGCTAATGCAACTAGTTGGACTCGTTAGGGAGGCGAAATAGGAGTTCTAGAGCTATAATAAAGATTAGAACTAGATAAATTGAACTAATTAGAAAGAGAAGGAGAAGAAATAGAAAGAAAGAGAGGTTTAACCAAGGAAGCAAAAGGAAGTATGAAAGCATAAAGGGTCTCATTAACCTATTTAACTTATATATCTGAAGTGAGAAAGAAAATTGATAATACTAGCACTACTCCTTTCTTACTTTCCTGGAACTGCCTGACTGGAGAGAGAACTAAAGCGGGAACCTTTCAACCCTACTTACTCGAATAGCTAGCATTTTATGGTGGCATGACCTTATTTTTTTGGCCTTTACTGATTGGCCTGTACTGGCGGGTATAGGTCCCTAGGTCTTGGTGGGTAGGTTGAAGTAGGCCTCGTAGGTGGAAGGTTTTCAAGTTCCCTAGGGCTCTCTCTGGTTGGCAGTTCGAGGTCCCTCGTGCGATGTTTCTAGGTCCCCTGGGGTGGGTTGTATAGTGGGTTCTATATTTGATTTTGGTGGGCTTACTGAGCCTTTAAGAACTTAAAGGCTTTCACTCTACTGACTAAGGCTAGTTACCGACCTTGAATATGCTTAGCGGTAGCTAAAACCAATCTAACTTGAACTAATGAACTTAGAGCTTAGCAAAGCTAAGGAAGGCCATAGAAGAGGAAGGCTTCACTAAGGCAAAAGAGGGTGGATGAGTTATATAAATAGAAGAAAGAAAAGATAGGTTAAATGGCGGAAATAAAATAAATCCAATCCAATAGCGAACCTAGGCCTTATACTACTACTTTCAGTTATAGAGAGAGATAAAGGCTCTTCATCTAAAGCAGTAGACTGAATCGTATCCGACCGGGCAACACTCAGGACAATAGATTCTAGTGGTACCTAGCAGCATCCTCAAGTAGGTTTTATGGAAGCCTAGCCTATGAATGCTGATGTATGCCAACCCTATCCGTTCCGTCCAAAATCTCTAAGTGAAGCCCTTCCATCCGATCCGATCTGATTTGGATCCAATGATGTAAGTCTCTAAGTAAGGTAAGCATTATATAGAGGTTAGGTTGGTAGTAAGAATACATATAAAGGAGCGTAGCAGCAACAAAGCTTTTATTTTCTTCAAGGTTCTAAATGTTGTACCTGCCCACATTCCTGGTTGAAGCAAGGCATGAAATGGAATCCATCAACAAAGGATTTATTGCTCGACGAGCATGCTACCAAACCCTTTTCAAAGTGGTAAATTGGCCTATAAATACCTATTGGGCCTATCCACGTGGTGGTAAATGAACTAGTGAAAGGGTTGCCTATCAAGATGGAAAGTAGATAAGAGTGCTTGCTTTTTGAGCTCCTTAGTCGAGTCTCGCTCCTCGTTTATATTTGGTCATAGAGTGCTAGAAAATAGCCATATAATCAATTTCTCTCAGCACTTGCATAAGCCTGTAAGTTACCTGCCAAAATCCCTCATAGCTATTTGTACTACCTAAGCTCTTGTGCTGCACCCACCTTATTGGAAGGAAGGTGCAACCTTCACTGCATTACATCAACGAGTTTCCTATAGAACAAATTTAGGTTTTGCGGGCAAAGCAATTTTTTATATGTGCCACAATAAAACATGTCATAACGTAATTTCAACATTGTATGGAGATTATTTTTCATTTTTATGCTATCAACATACGAGTTATTAGTTTTTTAAAGGGCCATACTAGGCAAGTCATAGCCTTTGAGGGTTAATTCCCATGAATAAGGACAAGTGGACCTAGTCATTGTAATTTGGATATTTAGGTATTAACCTGAATCCACAGTAAGACCATACTCCTAGAAATGTAATCTACTTGAGATTCCAAACTTGCTAATCCTAATAATATTGACATTCAAGAACCTAGCCTTAGATCGAGTAGCTGGTAAATTTTAGAGTGCAAAGATGGCCTCTTCATGAGCATGAGCCTAGTCTTTTCTATGCTCAATTCTTCTGTGTGAACTTGGCCTTGTGTCTGGAATATTGACCACAATAAGGTACTTTCGTAGAACTATTGTACTTCTACAATAGCGAGCAATGGTGGGGATCATGCCCTCGGTTCCTGCATATCACATAGAGGCCAACATCTAACTTCCCTGGTCAATTTCCCACAATTGGATTCGTAACCACTACAACATACTTTTGGATCATAATACAATTGTTCCGCAGGAGCCCTTTGGTTTTACACAGCGTGCACCAGACTACCTCCCTTATATCCAACCTGAACTTTGCAAGCTCCTAAATCTGTTCAGAAAGGGTGATCAAATGATACTAGAATTATACCAACCCTATAGCCATCCCTATAATCAATGCCTCCACCAACCCGCTATTGGATTCCAACTGCATGGCAAATTGCAATGAATCCCTTTGCATAAAAATATGTTTTTGTAGTAGCAGGGTATACAAATTAGGTCAAAACTCATTGAAAAACCACTCCTTATGTCCTACCTCTTGAATAATGTAGCTTAGTTGGCTCACCAAATTTCAAAACCGTTGATCGTACTCCCAAACAGTCTCTCTCACCTTCTATTTAATCTCTTTGAGCACTGCAACACTTTATTGTTCTGACTTTGGCTTTTGGAACTCCTTCCCCTCCTTCATCGGGAAAGCGGCTTCGCACCCCATTATAGTCATCTCCATCCAATTATTCCGCACCCATTGGTCCATTGAACGGGGGAAGGACAAAAGTTCGAGAAATTTCCCTTTATGTTATCGCAGGTGTTCCTTCAGGGAATAAATCTCTTTTCATATCCAATTCAAGAGGAGATATAAATGGCCTTCTGTCCACTAATCATGTTAGGAACATGGCTATTAGAGGGATGGAATGTGTAAAGTTAGTATTCTTCCCATCTAAGTAAATATTCATGTTGGCATATTCCTCGATCATGGGCAATAACCTTTTTATCTATTCATCATCCTCAAAATTTTGGCATTGGTTCTTTTTATTTGGAATAGCTAGCCTATGCATGACCTTTATGGAATATGAACAATAATAAAGGATAGGGGGTTGAAAACAAAAAATAGGACCAACCAGATGATATAAACATCATGATTCACTTCCCAAAGAACCATTTGGATTTGATCATCCCAGTCATCCCTGTTAGTAACGTAGATATTTGTAAAGTTGTGTTCAAAAATATTATTGAACGCTTTCATCATACCAATCCTATGGGTGGTAGAGGGTATCGTCTTATGATGATTTATCCTGAATTATTGAACCAACGTGGCACTGCATCCCTAATGAAATGCTTCCCCTGGTCACCTATAAAGATATGCAAACAACCAAATCGTAGGACAATATTATAAAACAGAAATATCACAGTCATCTACATAGTGCAATCCCTTGTTGTTACAGCCTCTTCCCACTGGTAAAGTGGCCCATAACAGTAATTATATAGAAATCCCCCGAGTAGCGTGTAAGAGAATTTGGCCCAATAAATTAAACAACTCACCCATTAAAGAACTTACCTACTCCAATGGATTGCAACAACACCTCATCAAGGACAGAAGGTCGACCAACCCTTTGACATAAATCGTAGTGTTTGGTATATTTTGCAACATCTGAGAATAGTGTTGACCACCACAATTTAGTGTTGAGCACCTTCCTAGTATATTTGCCTCTATAATTACCTCGGTTCTTACTATCATGTGTCTCCATAGGATTTATTATCGTTCGTGATCTAGAACACATCGCACAGAACATCATTTGGAGAAAGCTAATAGAGGTGCTCTGCGATCAGTTGATAGTTCACAGATATTACAACCAAATGTCTATGTTATTTTCGATCATATAGCTTGGATGTATCACCTGAGTTGATAAAATCAACAGTCTTTGTACAATAGTTTGGGAGTTATTCCACTTGGAAAAGAGATGCATCTGGCAATTCATCTAGGGTACCTACGCCTTTTCCAATCCCAATCCTTGACAAGTGAGTGGGTCCCACATTATGTTTCCTAGCTTGACAACCACTTCAAATTGAAATTACTAGAAAAAGAGTAAACATCGTTAGATCTGACCCTCCAATACCGGCTTGTTTACCAAGTAGTTCAGCGCATAGTGATTTGTTAAAAACTTGAAGGGTTTGCCTAAGAGATAATGAGATAAATTTTGTAGTACATAAATCATAGCAAGCTCTTCGCGTTTTGTGGTTTTTTATTTAATTTAGATTCTGGATGACTTTTTGCAAAATAGACCAAATGGTTAATCGCTCCATATCCTAGTCGAGCTAGAAGATTTACTCGGTAATTCCATAAACATCAACATTAATTAATATTGAAGATCTTCTAAAAACTAATATGTATGGGTGTCGTGACCTTTCTTGGTTTCATTTATACGAACACATAGTCACAATTAATGGTCCATATGCTTGGACCATATTTCCGTAGAAGCTCTTCCATTTGTGTTGTTAGCTCTATCTAATTTCGGAGGATTCTGCAGTATTATCCCATGTGTCCCAATGTAGACCATAGCATGGGCATTTTATCTGGTGGCAACTCATAAAAAAATGTAATCTTAGAAGGATCCATGAGCAAGACTTATTTACATAAAATATGGCCAAGGAGTATGTAAAATGGGGTGTATAAGGTGCATTTCTTAATATTTAATTAATGCCACATCTCCCTCCATCGTTAAACATCATTAGGAATTTAGTAGCATGCTCTTTTAACAGATTGTGCACAGTCCAATCATCTAGATATACCTCCAAGAACATGTGGATGTACTCCCAGAATGTAGCAACAACAGTCTTGGAAAAGACCTCTAGGGCATTCTTAAAACTCAAGGGCATAATATTTTCTGAACACAACCCCCATTTTGTGGAAAATGTGGTTTTATTGAAAAGCACACTCGAATACTCACAGTGGTGTTCATAGGAAAAAGCATAAATAAAGGTAACATCCTCCCTCCTTATCGTGCCACTCTCCACCCACCCACTCCACCAACCCTTCTCGCCCCTTCTGCTCACTGATCTCCAGCGTTCTCACGCTTGATTGATAACAACTAGTGGGAGCAATTGATCAACATCTCTCAACCAAAAGAGGCTCCTTAACCATGAGCACCCTTTCTTATTTGGCCTAAATCTCCCCTTCCTAGATATGGGAGCCAAGGTCGAGAAAAAAAAAACTCTTTGAGCAATTTATCTCTAGCTGTGCGTTACAGCAAGGACATGCCACGCTTAGGGGGATGAAGGAACATGGGTTAAGTGATTAAGGGGTTAAGGTGTTAAGGTCTTGGGGGTTAAGGGGATATCGACTTTAGGGATTAGGGAATTTAGGGGTTAATTAGGGATCATGGATAAGGGATAAGGGATTAAGGGCCAACACATTAGGGGTTAGGGTCTTAGGGCTCATGATGTTTAAATGCTAACAAATTAGGGATTATGGGATAAATATTTATGATTTAGGGGTTTGGGGGTTTAGGGGTTAAGGGATTTAGGGGTCTATGGATTAGGGTTAGGGGTTTTATTGATTAGGGGATTTAGTGGTTAGGGGATTATTGGGTTGTGGTTTAAGGGGTTGGGTTTTAAGTGTTAAGGGTTTAGGGTTTTAGGGTTAAGGGATTAGGGATTTGTGGTTAAGGATACATGGCTTAAGGACTTATAGATTAAGGGATTAGGAATTAGGGGATTCAAGGATAAGGGTTAGGCACTTTGGGGTTGAGGCATTTAAGGCTTATGCTTGGTTAAGAGATCAGGGTTTAGGGAATTTATGGTTTGGAGGGTTAGGTGCTTAGGGGTTTAGGGGCCAGAGTTTAAGGAATTATGATTTAAGAGAGTTTAAGAATTAGGGGGATAAAGGAATATTTGTTAAGGGCTTAAAGGACTAAGGTGTCAAGGTCATGGGATTTTAAGGGATAACTGTTGTAGGAATTAGGGATTGGGGGATTCAATTTATAATTAGGGATTAGGGGTTAAGGGTTAAGGGATTAAGGGTGAATGGATTATGGAATTTAAAGGTTAGCATATTAGGGATTTCAAGTTAAGGTCTTAAGGGTTAGGGGTTAACATGTTTAAGGGTTTAGGGACTTAAATGTTTATGACTTAGGGATAGAGGGTTTAAGCATTGATGGATTAAAAGGTAATGGGATTAGGGGGTTATGGTTTAATGGGTTTAGGGTTTAGGGGTTAAGGACTTACACATTAGCGTTTAATGGGTTAGGGTTTAAAGGGTTAGGGATTATGGTATTATGGGTTAGGGGGTTCAAATGATAAGGGTTATGGACTTAGGCGCTGATGCATTAGGGTTAAGGGGTTAATAGGATAGGGTTTAGGGAATTTATGGCTATAGGGTTAAGTGATTGAGGGTTTAATGGTTAGGGGGATAAAGGAATACGGGTTATGTTATTAAGGGGTTAAGGTGTTAAGGTCTTGCAGGTTATAGGGGATAGATGATTTTGGGATTAGTGGATTTAGGGATTAATTAATGACTAGTGATTTGTTGTTAAGGGATTAAAGTTTAAGGGATTAGGGGCTTGGAGGTTAGGGAACCTCAATGTTAAGGGAATATGGATTATGTGTTAAGGGATCGAGGGTTGAAGGGAGTATGAATTAAGGGATTTAGGGCTTAAAGGGGGGATTTATGGATTAGGGGATCTAGGGGCTATGGGATTAGGGGGTTATGGTTTAATGGGTTGGTGTTAAGGGTTTAGGTTTAACGGTTTATGGATTAACATATTAGGGATTTGTAATTAAGGGGTTAGGGGTTAAAGGTTTGGGGATTATAGGATTATGATTTAGGGGGTTTAGGGTATAAGGTTTAAGGACTTAGTGTTAGAAGGTTAAGTGAATAAGGTTTAGGGGATTTATGGGTTAGAGGGTTAAGTGCTTAGGGGTTTAGGGCATTTATGGGTTAGAGGGTTAAGTGATTAGGGGTTTAGGGAATTTATGGGTTAGAGGGTTAAGTGTTGAGGGGTTTAGGGGTCAAAGGTAAGGGATTATAGTTTAAGGAATTCTGAGTTACGAGGTTTAAGAGTTAATGGGGTAAAGGAATGCGGGTTAAGGTGTTTGGGTTTAAGCGGATAAATTATTTAGGGATAAGGGTTAATTTTTCTATGCTAGTGATTTAGTGTTAAATGTTAAAAATTTATTTCTTTTGATGGTTACAAAAGTTAACAATGAAAGTGATTGTGACTATAGTATAAGGGTTATTATTTGGAGGAGATAAATATTCTGATGTAGGAGTTATAGATGTTAGGGATAATTTTGAAGGGTTATAATGGTTAAGCTATTTAGGTGTTATGCAAGTGAAATTTACATCGATTATAATGGTTAGGGGTAATAAGAGTTAGGATTTATAGGTGTTCGAGGTAGGAGAGGTTACATGTTAATAGTTAATGGTTAATAGCATATGAATTTACAAGGTTTTAGGACTTATAAATGTTAAAATTCATAGGATTTATAAGTGTTAAGTTCTAAAATTTATTGGTTACAACTTATATGGGTTCGATGATATAGTGGCTAAAGTAGTTATTGTTGAGAGGATTTGGGTGTGATAGGGGTTGCCGTGGATAAGGGTTATAAAGTATAAGTGTTATAATAAGGTATATGCATATGTTATAATTACCAAGGAAAGGGATCCTAAGTCCTGGGTTGTATGAATAGAGTGTCAAGAAAGGGGGGTCACTTGTGAGACCAATTTAAAAATATTGTGTATACATGGTCAACCACCCAACTTGGGGTGTACTAGGAGGGATTCTCTAGGAGATACCTTCATCCACCTATTACTAGAGCAACAATGTCCCCATTTCCAGCTACAACAAAAGGCACATGTACCAAGATACCGAGTTAGGAAATTATTTCCAAGCAATTTCCCAAAATGGTCCTTTGAAAACACTCTACACAAGACTTTAATAGAAACCCTATGGTAAATGTACTAATGCAAACAATATAAGAAAAATGTATAAAATTTAATATCCATAACAAAAAAAATCTACATTCTTGTTCTCATTTAAATATTCTAATTAAATTTAATTGTTAAACATTAAAAAAAACATTTAAATTTTGTTTTACCATCACTAAAGCAACAAAATAACAATTTTAATCTAACAAAACTCTAAACTATTTCAACACCCACGAAAAAATCAATATATACTCTCTCTCTCTCTCACACACACACATAAACGATTCCATTGATACTCAATTATTAATATTTTGCAAAGTCAATAAAAACACTAAATACACTATCATATCATAAAATATGCATAAAAAACCAATTCCAATCAAACTCAATTACTAATATTTTGCAAAGTAAATTACTAACAACAATTTTAAACTTATATGTTATTTAAACTCTATTTACTTTCTCACTACAAGAGTTTTAGATCGGTCTATGCAATATATATAAACAATGGTTTATGGCAAAGGTGAATATGTTTTAAAGGTGCTCCCCTAGGTTCTTGCCATGATAAGGACATTAACCAAATGTCGCTTGGCTAAAACTCAACTCCCAAACTATGGAAAATTCCCAAGAATTGAAAAATGATATGCTTGGATGAAGGCCCTCCACCTGGTGTTGATTTCACCGCTCATTCACCTTGCGATTTATGCCGAGGGTTTACCCGATATACTCGTATGTCTAGAAATTTCTAATACATTTACAATACCAATCCTTTGTGGAGTCTAACCCATTTTTGAGGTCAAGGCTTCAACCCTAGAAGAAATCCTAGTTACCCTTTATTGAAGTCTACGAAAACGCTGCAGGACTTTGATGAGAGGCATACACAGTCCTAAATTCCCTATGGTAAGAACAAAGAATCATGGCTTGTCAGAGCACTCATATTTTTCTGTAAAAAATGTTTAACTAGAACAACCAGTAGAGAACTGATTCTGTTCGCTTACCGTGACAGGGATACTAACAGGTTTAATCTCATCTAGCGTTCCAGAGGAAAAAGAATTACTAGACCTCCAAGAAAACTCTGGGATAAGAAAAACTATACAGGTTTAATTTTTGGAGGGGAATCCTGAAGACTGACATCATGTTTTTCTCTTGACTGCATGTAAGGTCTTGTCTCTAAGGGTTTCCACAAAAACGACGATACTTTGTGGAAGAATCCAGGTATGGCGTCACAGTTTCCTCTTGGGGGGGGTGGGTGAAAGAGAAGAATGGCGTTAAGACGCCCAGGTTTTCCTTGTTTTGACAAAGTCAGAAACAAGGATTTTGACCCTCATTTCTAAAAGTAAGATTTTATTTTTTTTACAAAATATCCTACAAGGACCAATTCTTCACATGGGTGTACCTGAACTTTATTTTCCAATTTTTTTATTAAGTGTTTGTAAAGGTTTTTTCACTCCGGATTATACAGTAAATTACATCTCTGTAACCCTTTTTTTTCTGAATTTTCAAAATAGTAGATAAAATATTGTGAACCCACCCTATTTTCCCATCTCTATATAAAAATTATCTGATTTTTAAGTAAAGAGGCATTCATGGTTTTGAGTATTTCGTTTTCCTTGAAAATCTTGAAAGAAAGAAACATAGAGCCTGTAGCTTCAGGATTTGACATTGAGCCTATAGCTTAAGCCAAAATGATAGCTCTCGGGCTCTATATATTTCCGTTTTATTCGACTACTTATACGTATACCTAGTTTAAAAAAAATGTATATATATATTAACAAAACTTTAGACTTTGATAGTTGTTTTCCCAAAAGGATTTCCTGTAGGGTAAAATTCAATTGTTAATTTGCAAAATTGACTGGTTTTTCGTTTTGTTTTTTAATTAAGTAAAACCCTGGAATTTTCTTTTAAGAAAAAAATAATATATGTAAATATCGATAGGGTAAACACATAAGCTCTAGAACATGTAATTAACCCAATTTCCTCGTAACTATCGGAAATGGGGTAAATAAGTTTTTAATTTTATTTTTACAGTACAATAAGTAGATAACATTTTCATATTTGCAAAGACAAAATATAGTCAAAGATTACTTAGCTTGGTAGACTTAGTTCACGACTAAGGGTTGGATGTTAATTATAATAAATAATTATACATTTTTATCAATGAATTAAGCTCATAAAACAATAAAGTTCAAATCACTTTCAAATTAAACATTAGATCCCACCAATTGTACTTAGTATTTATATTGAGCACTAATACCCTTTCACTTCAATGCAAACACCTTCAATCTAATTCATCAATATCAATTGAGAAACTATTTTTGATGAATGCTAATAGCCCACTAAATCTTTATGTTGATAAAACTCCATCTTATTATTGTTGGAGGAACATAATGGAAGATACGAGAAATCCTAATCGAACTGGAATAGAAAGAACATGCATTTGCGGTCCCCATTATCCATCAGTAGCCTTTAGAAACATGATTGGAACTCGAATTCACTCGACATTTCTGAAATATTTTTCCTGGGGCTCAAAGCAAATTCGAAATGCTTGGTATTGCATATAGCACCTTATAGATATAAATATATAAGTACATATAGATATAAATACATGTTGGGCCTAGGGAAAGGAAATCATAATTCACTTAGAATTATGCCCAAGTATGGAGAAGATCTAAAGAAGAAGAGAAAGGAGCTATGACAAAAGCAACGATAGGAAAGAAGAAGAGAATGAAGCTGCGACAAAAGTAGTGACGAGAAGGAAGAAGAAGGAAGATGCGCGACAAAAGAGGAAGACGTGACAAAAGGAAGGAGTGCAAAATAATAACCGTACCAGAAGGCATGCAAGTGGCATAACGGATGGAAAATGACAGTAAGGAGTAACAGTTAGAAAGTGACATGCCATAAAAATCATGGGTACGAGTTTGACTAGAGTCGACATAAACCCCACTTATGAAGGTATATTTTTAAGCTAGGCCATTAGTTCCTACTATTAGGTGTTACTAGAATAAGAAAGACATCATGTTGGATAAATATAGGAAGTCGACAAAGAAAGCGTCAGGTAAAGAGTCTGTAAAGAGTCTATAAAAGAAGGAACCCAAGCTATATGTGGGTTAGCTTCTCTGCTGGTAGATCCATATTTTTTTGTCCGTTAGTGTTGCTGAGTGCATATGAGTTGAAGAATCTGCAGCTGAGTGCGCAAAAGTGTAGGAGAGGTTGAGTCAATCCAAGTTGTGTGCGGATCGTTAGTAGATTTGAGTAGAGGGAGAGAGACATCAGAAGAGAAGATCAGAGAGCATGAGAGGAAGAAAGAGTCTGTAAAGATAGAGAAGAAGAAGATATAGAATAGAATTTGCAGCTTTGTGCGCAGACAAAAGGTGCATATATTTCTCATGCCATATGAAGAGCACCTTTGTGGTTTTTTCCCGGATGGGTTTCCATGTTATATTCTGTGTATATGTGTGAATGTTGAATGTTTTTGAGTTACCTATATAAATGTTGCATTGAATAAATACTTATATATTTTCTTATGAATGGATAGATGTATATCAGTCGCACAGTTTCAATTGAATACGATTGTAATGCACAAAGGTTGTTGTTATAATAGTTACATAAGAGAAGTTGGGTCACGGTCTAAATGTTCACAGTAAGCATTAGTAATCCACCCAAAGGCTTTGTTGAGTGCCTTGGTAAGGGACCTAGCTACTAGAAATCCCCCACCCAACTGCGGAAACTTGGTTCTAGCAGTTACCCATTAGAAGTATATCTTAGGTGAGACTGCATCTACGTCGCAGGTGTTGTCAACTGAGCTCTGCTTTGTCGAGCTGATATATTATGCTTTATTGTGCTAAGCAGAAGGGACTGAACTTGGGTCAGGGTCCTCAGAGGAGGGTGAGAAAGCCAACAAATGGTTTCGTTGCTGGGACTCGAATCATTTTGGCGAGGGATCTGTTGTGGGAACCAACGAAACCAGGATCCAAGATTGGGTGGATTTCAAATTGTTAGAATTTGCACGAGAATAAAGCAAAGGATCTCGGTGGAACCCAACATAGTGGTTGGGCTGGTACCTTATATGGATATCCATGATATTTTTTTTTCCCGAGTTTCCCATTGTGTTGCATGAGTGGTTGTCTAATTTGGCAACCCAATAAAGAAATTTCCAAGGAGGAGAATTGAAGGAGTGGAATCCTCAGTTGATTGAGTGACGGAATAGAGTAACCAACCCTATGTCGAGGGCTCTATATTTTTGTATAGACAGTATCTTGGAGGGATATATTACTGAGTTTGATGTTGATACAATAACCTCATATAGTGAGGTGGAGCAGATTTTTTCAAGGACCACACGGTAGATATTTTCATCTTTAAAGATGTGGATAAAAATACTTGTTTGTGAAAAAGTAATTCTACGAATGTGACAAGTAAAAGTTGTGTACAAAAAGGGTGGGCATGTAGTAGCAGAACTCTATGAAAAATGACGCAACCTGAGTTGAAATGTTCCCTGGAAATAGTGGAACTGAACTAGAGTCTAGTTGTTTAAGATGTGGAAGAAGATTTAGATCTAGAAAGAGAAGAAAGACTTTGTTAGGACAAGGGATTTGCAACACGAACAAAGAAGAAGAAGACTATGAGCTTGCATTGTACTTAGATGAAGGGTATTGAAACAAAGAAGAAGAATATCAGCCGATATCTGAAGGAGATGAAGAATCAGAAGATTCGACTGAAGCTCCAGATCCAGAACATGGGTACAACTTGCCCACAACACTGCGCACATCGCCAGAGGTAAGATTTAGAGACTTATGTCCAAGTGAATTTGTAAATACAAGTAGTACTAACACTGTAAATAGAGGACAAGGGATTCTGTATAGCCAAAATTTGTTCCAACTGTACCAGCAGTTCATATAATGGCTGGATATTAAGTTACCGATATTCAATGGAAATGGGTTGGAAGGCCCAGAGAAACATTGGTTTCTTTGTGAATCTGTGTGGATTGTGCGATAGATAAATGATGAGAATATCAAGAAAGCACAGATGGTCATGACTCTGCAAGGTCGTGCGCTTGACTGGTACATGAAATTTTCTATAGTGCTAGTAGGATTTGCCCAGAAAAATCTCGGTGAGATTCGAGTGGGCATGATAGATGAGTTTAGGAAGCCAAAGCATACATCAGAGTGCATTACTGAGATCAAATAAGTTAAGTAGCTACCTATAAAGTTTGTGTGAGACTTTGACCAGATATTTAAAACATTAATGGCCAAAGTGAGCTTCCAAATGTTGGATGTAAACCATAAGGAGTGGTTCATTTCTACCTTGTTGCCGCACATCTGGACCCCATTGATGAAAGGAAATATTGTCTTGCAGATAGAGTATGGAGATAACAATGAAGCTGGAATCCTCACTAATTCAAGAAAACAACACATGAATGATGCAAATTTAGTCATAACTGGCCAACCTTATGGTGCAGCTCCAGGACATTAAGAGAGGCAAGGAAGTTCAAGAAGAACTATGGTGTACAATATGTAGAACAAATGGACACCATAAAAACAATTACTTGACACTCATGAACTATGTCGCAACAGGAGAATCGAACCCTATAAACACCAAAGGGATGCCTTGGTGTAGAATATGTTAGACTAGGGTCCACAAGTCTGAAGAATGTCTATATTTACAGAAGATTATAAGTACACCAGCTAGTCTGTATTGTAAATTTTGTAAATTAGTAGGACATGATGAAAACGACTGCAAAGCACTTCAACTACTGCAGGAAAAGACAATGGATACCTAATTGATGAAAAATGATGAGTAGACACAAGCTAAACAAGTGCAACCTTAGTATCATCCTACTCAATATCCACCACTGTAATATCACAAGCACAGTATCCTCAACCACAATACCAACAAAATTATTATCTTCCAAAACAACAATACCCTCAACAAAGGCGGGGTGGAAATTTTCAAGTACGAGGATAACAACAAGGAGGAGGAGGATTTGGTAGAGGAAGAGGCCAAGTCATATGTTATAACTGTGGGAAGCTAAGACATTTTTCCTGAGATTTTCAAAGTCCTACAAAAGCATGTACATATTGTAAAGCATTTGATCACATTGTTGAATAGTGTAAACAATTAATTCCGAAATGGTAGGCTCGAACTATCGTAAATCCCAACCCAGTGCTGAATTAGAATCCGAACCCCAACCAGAATATTCAGATGATTTCTGTCGAGCCAAGAGAATCTAACATCATTGTGGTTACAAGAGGAGGTGTCGCGACCTGCAACACAAAAGAAAGCCCCACTAGATGCCCAAAAGGAGAAGGAAGTATTATTGGATGTGCGACCAAAGTTTGTTGATTCTAATCAATCATCGACATCTGGACAAGTAAAGACCATGCCCAAACGATTATACAGTTACTCAGGAAGCAACTAATGAAAAAGGTTAGTAAGCTTAAATAAATTATCAAAAGTTGTTTAGCACTAATCCATGTCAAAGATGTTGTCGCATAATTCATAGCACTTATAGAAGAAAATCCAGATGACCTACGACCTGAAAAAAGAGTTAACCATATCGGGAAGAGACTAAAAACAGGTCAAGAACTGCGAATGACTGCACAGATAGGAGATTATGATATGGATTATATCATATTATATCTGTTCTTGGATTTTAATATATTGAAAAGACATAAATGGGAGAGCTTGAATAACCCACGACTGGATTGGTATCCCATTCATCCAATACTTGCAAACCAGTCAAAGGTTCTACCAATTGGTAGACTAAGTCAAGTGCCTATAGAAGCTGAAGGCTTAAGGACATATGCAGAGAAGTAATCGACATTGTTGATGAAAAAAAACACAACTTGCACTTTTGGGAATTGATTGGGCGATAGACAACCAGACCAATTTAAATTTTATGAAAAGAATATTGTCATTTGAAAATTTTGAACTAAGGGTGGCCACAACAATTGATCCTCTTGAAGAGCAGATATATGCCAAGCCAGTAAATAGTGAATGCCAAGGAAATTGCCTGGATTAGTTGTATAATATCATTTCTTTAAGAGAAGATTATATAAATCCAATAATTGATGGAAAGCTGAGTTAGCGGAGTATAAGATCTTGCACCTTTGATTCAGGTGATCCATTAGAAAATTGGCAGAACAAGCTGCTTGAAGTCTCCATGAGAATATGCACAAGAATCACAAGCTCTGTCTGAAGGGTAGGAGTTGAGGCAAGTGAGCTACCTACATACGAAGGATTACCCAACCTTGTGTCTTTTCTAGTGGAGTTTGAAGAAAAAGTTACAGAATCACAACAATTATCTGCCTTGGACTTTGTACTGAAAACTACGCCTGCTAGATGGTCGGGTACACATAAATAATCTATCTCTGAATGGCCACACTGTAAAATATTACTAGATATTAGATTTTGGGAAGAGATCATTTATTATGATCAGAAGAATACAGGACTGACAAATCCTGTTGAGCATATTGAGCATTGTCACATGACATGGCAGGAATACCTACGACAAGAGTGGATTCATCGATTCATCCATGCATTGGAAACGATACCAAAGAATTGGTATACATTAGTGGAATTGCAAAGAGGAACCGTTGAATGGGAAGATGTCACATGCCCCAATTTGCAAAACAATTTAATGTTATTTAATGTTAAAGAGCTAAAATTTCTCTTGTAAAATCCATCTTTTTACAAAACTATAGGTTATTAAAAAATAATAACCCTTCGGAGCGAAAACAGAGTACTAATTTTACTCATTAACACTGTAAAATTTTCCAATAACATATTTTACTGTAAATCATTTAAATTTCAGGATAAATTAAAATTAAATAACATTGTCAACATTTTAATGGAGACGAAATAAAACAAGGGTAATGACATATGGGCTTTATAAATACCGGTTGAGGCTTAAGCTTGCTTAAAATGAAACTATACAACTTAAAACAAATAGTAATAAAAAAGGTAATCAATACTTCCATAACCCTAAAATTTGTTTACAAGTCTCATTAAGTAAACTGTCAGCAAAGACCACTTAAAAGTTACAGAAATCAAACAGTGGTCGAACTTGTATCATTACGGCTTAAGCCAAAAGTAAAACTTGAAGTTTTTACATCATCACACGCTGTATGGGCTCTATTACAAACCCTTAAGTCACGACTTCTGTAGCCTCCAAACTCTTTACTTTTAATACCCTCTAGGGTTTAAGAGTCATAGGAAAACAAACAACAATAAGTAAAAACCTAACAATAAAAACCCAGGTTGAGTCCATAACCGACAGCGAAGTATTTCCATCCTTACAACCACCTTAATACCAATATGGGAGAAAACCATCAGTGCAATCGGGATTACCAGAAGTCTGCATAGTTGGAAGTTGAAGGAACAAGCTCGATTCCAACCTACAGAGCTGTGAGGAGGACCTGCAAGGAGTAACCACCCATTGGTCACAAATCTTTTAATAAATTAAACAATTTCAAAATCTACTTCAATTAAAAACTTGTTTTGGGTCTTTACTTGATAGCGTTTCAGTTTGAATGAAGTCGTGGAAACCAGCCACCTAAGACTGCTTAATGGCACCTTGCCGGAAGTTAAGAAGACACCGAGTCACGAATCTGAAGGAAAACGAACCGCACTCCAACTAGAACGAAGAAATATCTGACAAGCTCTGTCGATTGTTGTTATTTTCTTAGAACATCAACTCGTAGTCCTCTAAGCTTTAAAGAAAAATAGTTTCTACACACACAGCATGCTACTACAACCTTTAAGCACCGAGAATCCACCTTACATCCTCACCAAAACAAGCTTATAGTGTTTTGTCGAAAGGAAGTTTATAAATAAGAGAGTTGACAAAATCATGGCGGCCATGAGCTCGCAGCTCGGTCGCACTAGTTGAAGAGGTTTGTGCAATGCGAAAAGGAAGGGTTAGGGCTTCCTTATAAGTCAACCTCACCTGTGGACAAAACATCACCACATGTCCTTAAAATTATTTCCTCATTATGGGTGGCGTTTCAATAGTCAGTAATGCAGCTTCGAGCCTGCATGAAAATCATTACAAATAAAAAATCTTTAATCATTTAAACAATGCGCATTCTATGATTGCTAATAACGTTTTATATTATTTATTCAATGCTTCGTTTACCAACTATAGGAGTAATATATGGAATTTTCTATTAGGGTTTGGTTATGGGTCAAAATGGGGTAGTTCTTTTATAAACTATGTAAGTTGAAACATGTGTAAAAGACTTACTTTAATGTTAAACTATAATAAGAAGGAGATCCAATGACTCCTAGAATTTATCCTTTTAATTGGTTAGAGTTGGAGAGTAAATTGTTATCTAGGACTCAAGCAATATAAGATCTCTCACTATCGGTTTCTTTGAACCAACAACCTTATTTCAAAAGATTTACCAAGCAACATTTGTGTAAGGTATAAATTATAGCTGAATGGTTCACTAGGAATGGAAGTATAAGATACAAGTAAAAAGGATTCCAAATATGAGATTGTAAAAGTTTTTAAGAAGAATTATTTCAACTAGGAAGAGAATATTGATCCAAATGCAGTATGGAGTTGGGGACATAAGTAAGTACAGTTCTCATACATTATATAAGAGCTTCAATTGTAACCCTAACATCTAAACAATGAATACATAGTTAAAAGTCATTATAGTTTTGAGAAAAAACATTTGATTATATGACCCTAGGATAAGGGTAATTGTGATACTCATCTAGTGTCGTTGAGTGAACTAAGCATTAAGCTGTGAACTTTGTTTCTTCCTATTTAAACACTAGATCACAATTACTGTAAGCAAGAGTACAAGTAATATTTAGAATTTAATCTTAATCACCCAGATGTTTTGATAGTAATCGATCATGCAATTTAACCCATGCATATGTAGTTTGTTTTAATGTATTGATGGAGTTTTGACAACATAATTAAGATCAACATTACATTTTATGAAGACAAGCCGCATTTAAACATTCTAAGTCTAGCATCATAATCATGCTAGAGAAGTATCTTCTTGACTTGAATATAAATATTATTTTACTAGAACATACGCTTACATGTTAAAACCTGTAAAGAACCATAAGTCCCACTATGTTAGCTTTAAGCTAAGTAAGCCCCAATCATTCCTAATAAAGTCTCCCCTACTTGACAAAAGAAACCGGTAGTATACCTAGCATCAGTAAAATACAAGTTTCTTTTCTACTTTCTGGAAAATTACAACTGCTAAGTTGAAAACAGTGACTAACACAGTTTTTAAAGATAAACCTCTAGATAATACAAATTCTTATATAGGAGTAATATGTGTTTCTCTTAAAAACTTTCTTTTTTATTATCTGCTAACAGATAGGGGTACATCAGCGGTGACTTTTGACATTTTATGTCAAATGAAAATCTTTAAATTTTTACGAATTTTTGAGTTATTACATGTGGTATCAGAGCACAAGGTTCAGACACTAGGCCTGAATGTGGCTCAACTTGCATATGTGGAAGAGTAAATTTAAACAAACATACTGATGTTATTTTGCTTTGAATGATAATCCCAGAGAATTTTGTTTTCTGAGTTAATCACATGTATGGATAGATTGGAAGAATATGTGGATGAGGAGTCTCCTTACATTGAACGAAATAATTTTCAAAAAGAACCTACACAAGAAGAGATAACTAATAATTATTTCAAACTACTACAAACAGTTAAGGAACTAAAAACAGAGATGGAATCGGTTAGGAAAGAAAATGAGAGGATTTTGAGAGCTCAGGAGGAGCTAAATCAAATTTTAATGGAAAGATTTCATACTGAGGGAAAAGATAAAAGAACCGTGTCAAAAGATATGGGTTATCAACATAAAGATAAAAAGATTAAACAAATTAAAAACGAGAGTAGTTCATCTTCTGAAGTATATGGTGATTCACATAAACAAAACTTCCATTATACTAGTGACAGTAGTGAAGATAATCACCATACTAGGAAGAGAAAGTTTAAACCTTACGAAGAAATCTCTGGGGAATTCAAGAAGATCAAGCCACCAACCTTTAATGGAGAAACTGAAAAAGGGGAAGAAGCAGAATCCTGGCTGTCTGGGATGAAGAAATATTTCCAAATTTATAACTACTCTAATCAATTGAAGGCCAGGATGGCTATTTATAATCTTACGGGAAAAATAGATATTTGGTGGTAGGACTTAAAAAGAGTAAAAGGTATAAGGGAGAAAAATATACATTGGAGTACATTTAAGAAATATTTCAAAAAGAAATTTCTCTCTGAACAATATTATGAGGAAAGGGCTAAGGAATTTTACGAGCTGAAACTGTGAACAATGAATACAAAAGAACTAAATAGTAAATTTCTAAGTTTTCTCAGGTATGTGCCATATATTGTGGACAAGAAACCTAAGGTACAGTGGTTTCTCAGTTGTTTTCCTTATCATATAAAAGACAGAATTGAGTATGACAATACGAAAAATTTAGAAGAAGCAATGAGAAAAGTGAATTTCTGTTACGAACAGAATCATAAAAAAGAAAGTATGAACAACTAGAAGGCCAAAAGAAATAATAACTTTGAACAAAAAAATAAAGATTTTGTACCTAATCGATATTTTAAGAATAGTAATACCAGAAATTTCCTAGTAAAAATTTCCAAGGGAACAAAAGTACTCCACAGACCCATCCAAACAATCAAAGGAATAAAGAATCTGCTAACAACCACAGTAACTATACAAAGAATTTTGAACGAAAGGAACCCATAAAGTGTTGGGAATGTAATGGTCCGCATTATGCATTAGTTTGCCCCAATCAGAAGAAGACTGTTAGCAACATACACATAATACAGGAGGAGATGACTGTTGGTGATCTAGCGAGGACAATGCCCAGGATCAACGCAACATTGGAGAACCGGCAAGTAGATTATCAAACTTCCATGGTGGAAGTGGAAGGTAAGATAAATCAAATACCTATATCTATTTTGATTGTTCCATGAGCTAGTTTAAGCTATATTTCTCCCAGTTTAGTAGAAAAGTGTAATCTCTCAGTTGAAAAATTTGCAAGATCTTGGTTAGTTCAGTTAGCTATTGGTGCAAAGAGAAAAATAATTAGTTTTGTTAAGAATTGTGCAGTAAATATGGATAAATTTGAGACCTCTGTTAAGCTCAATGTGTTACCTTTAAGATCATATGATATGTTAATTGGTATGGATTGGTTAGAACAACGTAGGGTGGTCTTGAACTGCTTTGATAAAACCTTCACTTGCATACATAGCAATGGAAAGTTAGTAAATGTAAAGGGAATCCCTAGGAAAACAACCGTAAGGCAGATTTCTGCTTTGCAGCTTAAGAGAGCTGTTAGGAAAGGTTGTAAATATTTTTCCGTAACAGTAATTAATGAAGAAAATACTAACAATGGAGATAAACTAAAACTGGAACACATTTTGATTCTAAGGGAATATTCAGATGTATTTTCAGAAAAAATTATGGGACTGCCACCGAAACGGGAATTAGATTTTACTATTGAGATGGTACATGGTGTAGTGCCCAGCTCAAAATCCCGTTATCGGATGAATATACTAGAATTAAATGAACATAAGTTGCAGTTAAAAGAACTCATTGATAAAAGTTACATTAGACCTAGTGTGTCTCCCTGGGGGGCACTTGTCATTTTTGTTAAGATGAAGGATGGAACTCTACGATTATGTATAGATTACCGTCAACTAAATAAAATGACTATCAAGAATAGATACCCATTACCCCGCATAGATGATCTATTTGATAAGCTACGTGAAGCAATAGTGTTCTCAAAGATTGATTTACGATCTGGATACCACCAGGTCTAAATCAAGGATGAAGACATCTTTAAAACAAATTTTAGGAGTTGGTATGGTCATTACAAGTTTGTCGTTATGCCATTTGGGCTTACTAATCCCCCAACTATTTTTATGTGTCTGAGAATAATGTAATGAAGAAATATCTAGATAAATTTGTGGTCGTATTTATTGACGACATCTTAATTTACTCAAAGTCTGAAGAGGAACATAAAGAACACTTTAAAATTGTCTTATAAGAGTTACGAGAACATCAACTATATGCAAAAATTAGTAAATGTGACTTCTTTAAAGATAAAATTCAGTATTTGGGTCATGTAGTGACCAAAGAATGAATTTCTGTCGACCCCGAAAAGATAAAGGCAATCGAAGATTGGTCAGTCCCAAAAGACGTAACTGACGTCCGATCATTCATGGGGATTATTGGTTATTATCGGAGATTCATCGAAGGGTTTTCAAGAATTGAAAATCCTATAACCTCTTTGAAGAAAAAGGGGAAGAAATTCGATTGGAATCATAAGTGTGAAGACAATTTTAAAAAGTTAAAAACGTTATTAACCACTGCACCAATTCTAAGAATTGCTGACCCTAATAAAATTTTTATAGTATGTACTGATGCATGCAATGATAGTTTAGGTGGAGTATTAACTCAGGAAGGACACGTCATTGCTTATGAGTATAGGAAGCTTAAGGTTCATGAGAAAAATTATGCGACCTATGACTTATAATTAGTTGCTGTCATACATGCCTTAAAAATGTGGCGTCATCATTTAATAAGAAGGAAGTTTATACTAATGAAAGATAATAAAGGATTGAAATATCTGTTGAATCAACCTAGCTTGAATGCTAGGCAAGCTAGGTGGCTAGCTTTTCTTAGTGAATACGATTTTGAAATTCAACATATTAAAGGAAAGGAGAATAAGGTTGTTGATGCATTAAGTAGAAATGCAAAGCTGAATTTTACAGCAGCCATCAGCACTTATAAGACAGACTTGGAAGAACAACTAGAAGCTGGAATAGAACAAGATGAAAATTATCGAAAATTACAGGCAAAGGTAAGAGAAAATTTAATAGAAAGTCTAAGTACAGGGTATAGTTTGAATGGAAAAGGATTATTATTGTATAAAGCTAGATTATACATACCTAATGTACCTAAGATTAAGCCGTTAATTTTAAACGAAATTCATAAAACTCCTAATTCAGGGCATCCGGGTTATCAGAAAACCATAACCATGCTAAGAAAGGATTATTTTTGGCCAAACATGAAAAATGAATTGGCAGAATATATTGCTAGGTGCTTTGAATGTTAGCAAGTAAAAACTGAACATCAACATCCAGCTGCGTTACTTCAGCCATTGCCTATTCCTAGCTGGAAATGGGAGATAATTAGCCTTGATTTTACTACGGGACTACCTATAATCAGAACTTAAATGAATCAATAATGGTAGTTGTTGATAAATTGAGTAAAGCAGCCCATTTTATACCTATAAAAACTACTTATAAAGCTGCAAATAGTGTTGATATTTTCTTAAAAAAATTTTTTCGGTTGGATGGAATACCGAAGGTGATAATTTTAGACCAAGACCCTAAGTTTACGGGTAATTTTTGGAAATATTTGTTTAAAGGGTTAAATACTACGTTAAACTTTAGTACCTCTTTTCATCCTCAAATTGATGGACAGACTGAAAGAGTAAATTAGGTATTGGAGGATCTACTCAGAATGTATGTAAAGGAGCAACCAGGTAAATGGAAAGATTATTTACACCTGGTAGAATTTGCTTATAATAATCATTATCAAGCTTCAGCTAGGTATAGTCCTTTTGAAATTCTGTATGGAAGGAAATGCATTACTCCCATCTCTTGGAGTAATCCAGTGGACAGGTTAGTATTACGACCTGAATTATTAAAAGAGATAGAGCTAATTGTAAAATAGGTACAAGGTAATTTGAAAATTGTGCAAGATCGACAGAAAAGCCAAGCACACCTTAAACAAACTCCAAAGGAGTTCCAGGTAGGTGAACATGTTTTTTTTAAGGTGAGACCTAAAAAGATTTCTCTGAGGTTGGGTAGATATGCTAAGTTAGCACCTCAATATTGTGGTCCTTTTGAAATACTGTCTAGGATAGGACAAGTAGCATATCAGTTAGCTCTACCACCAAATCTAAGAGTTCACAATATTTTTCATATTTATGTATTAAAAAAATATGTACATGATGCTACTCATGTTATTAATTGGAACGATGTGTAGGTGGAACCCGAAGGAGATTTTCTGGTGGAACCGGATTGTATCCTCGAAAAAAGGGAGATCTCGCTTCGAAATCACACCATTGTTCAGGTGAAGGTGCAATGGAAGCACCTTAGTCCAGAAGAAGCCACTTGGGAATTGGAAAGTCATATGCGGGATGCATATCCAATTCTATTTGAGGGGAACCCTGAGGATGATGAAAAAATAACATCAAGGATGATGTTATAAATTAAGGGGGTGTGTATGTTACATGCCCCAGTTTGCAAAACAATTTAATGTTATTGAGGAACATTATGTTATATTTTATGCTAAGTTTGTAATCGATGACCAAGTGGGGTCAAGAATAATTAATGTATTTCAGAATATTTTATTGATAAATAAATAAATGATGAGACAACAGCTTAGGGAAGTTGTTAAATGAGTGTTAACTGGTCACTTGGTGGAGGAGACTGGGTGGAGAGTATACTGACAAGTGGCAGCATCCTCAAACTACTTCTAATTGTTGTAGGTGGAAAATTCCCTATATTTTTGGTCATGATTCCTCAAGAAAGTGGAATTGGAGCAGGTGGTTCATTAAGTAAAAATTGACCCAGAAGACTTAGGCATTATTATAAAACTTCCCATTGAAGACAGCTGAGGCTGCTCATTTTGGAATTGTGATCATTCAGTGTGAATGAAGTGCACATGAGAAATTCGATGGAGGGGACTTATTGAAGTGAGTTTGAGGGGTTAACTACTTAGAACTGAACTTATGCAACTGTTAGGCTGAATTTCTTACTGTTGTGAGCAGGTTTGGATTACTGCTGTAATTTGACCAGTCAGGTGATAGAAGGTCTTAAGGATACATCCTTCACCCAGTACTCTACCAGGAGGACCAGGAAACAGGCTCGGGGGTCCTGAGGAAGTGCAGACTAAGCTTTCTCTAGGAGTTGGTTGGGAGGAACAACCTCCTTAAGCTGTTGTCACCTCATCATTTGACAGGTTTTTATTTGTTCAGTTTATTTATAATTTATTTATTGTTTTTCAGCAAATGTTTACTAGTTTTTCAAAGATATGCATGTTATTATTTTGTTAGGTTTATGTAGAAAAAGAGCATTGTGTATTGATAAAATTAGGGATACGTAGATTATGTTTTAAAATAGTAGTATTTTTGCTAAATGAAAAGTAAATAGAAATAAATTACCATACTGTATTTTTCCATGCCTTGTATAGGCAGTACTCTAGTACAGCTGGTTGATTAAGTAGATGTGATGATTTATTTATCAAATCTGAATGAAAAATGAAAATGATTACTTTTATAGTTTGTATGTGATTCATTACAGAAATTAACAGTAATTGCTCCATCTACTGTAAGTATATGTATTATCTACTACAGAAAAAGATCAGAATATATATTAATTATTAGTAGTCATACTAATCACAGAACTATTATTAATCTTAATATTTATTCTAAACATAATAGATAAAGTTAAATAAATAAACATAGGATTAGTAAAAAAAATTATTACGTAGGGTTTTAACCTAGTTATTACTACTTAGATCTTGAAATAAATTATTCTAAGTACTTATATGCATTATGTACAGGAACCAAATGTTTCATTGTAAACCTCAAAGAATTTACCTAGGGTTTACGAAAGACAGGTTTAATCTTTACTTACAAACTTGCATAATCTTACTTTTAATACAAAATTTAACAACTATAAAATTACTGAAATTAAAATAGAAAAATAGAGCTAAAATTTCTCTTATAAAATCCATCTTTTTACAAAACTATAGGTTATTCAAAAATAATAACCCTTCGGAGCGAAAATAGAGTACTAATTTTACTCATTAACACTGTAAAATTTTCCAATAACATATTTCACTGTAAATCATTTAAATTTCGGGATAACTTAAAATTAAATAACACTGTCAACATTTTAATGGAGACGAAATAAAACAAGGGTAATGGCCTATGGCCTTTATAACTACTGGTTGAGGCTTAAGCCTGATTAAAATGAAACTATACAACTTAAAACAAATAGTAACAAAAAATGGTAATCAATACTTCCACAACCCTAAAATTCGTTGGCAAGTCTCGTTAAGTAAACTGTCAGCAAAGACCAAGTTAAAAGTTACAGAAATCAAAGAGTGGTTGAACTTGTATCATTACGGCTTAAGCCGAAAGTAAAACTTGAAGTTTTTACATCATCACAGGCCATATAGGCTCTGTCACAAACCCTTAAGTCATGATTGTTGTAGCCTCCAAAACTCTTTACTTTTAACACCCTCTAGGGTTTAAGAGTCATAGGAAAACAAACAGCAATAAGTAAAAACCTAACAAGAAAAACCCAGGCCGAGTCCATAACTGGCAGCGAAGTATTTCCATCCTTACAACCACCTTAATACCCATACGGGAGAAAACCCTCAGTGCAACCTGGGCTTAGCAGAAGTCTGCATAGTTGGAATTTGAAGGAACAACCTCGATTCCAACCTACAGAGCTATGAGGAGGACCTGCATGGAGTAACCACCCATTGGTCACAAATCTTTTAATAAATTAAACAATTTCAAAATCTACTTCAATTAAAATCTTGTTTTGGGTCTTTACCTGATAGCGTTTAAGTTTGAATGAAGTCGTGGAAACCAGTGACCTAAGATCGCTTAATGGCACCTCGCCGGAAGTTAAGAAGACATCGAATCACGAATCTGAAGGAAAATGAACCGCACTCCAACCAGAATGAAGAAATATCTTACAAGCTTTGTCAACTGTTATTATTTTCTTAGAACATCAACTCGCAGTCCTCTAAGCTTTAAAGAAAAACAGTTTCTACACACACAACATGCTACAACAACCTTTAAGCACCGAAAATCCACCTTATATCCTCACCAAAACAAGCTTACAGTGTTTTGTTGAAAGGCAGTTTATAAATAAGAGAGTTGATAGAGTGATGACAGCCACGAGCTCACAACTCGGCCGCACTAGTTGAAGAGGTTTGTGCAATGCGAAAAGGAAGGGTTAGGGCTTCCTTATAAGTCAACCTCACCTGTGGACAAAACATCACCACGTGTCCTTAAAATTATTTCCTCATTATCGGTGGTGTTTCAATAGTCAGCAATGCAGCTTTGATCCTGCATGAAAATCATTACAAATAAAAAATCTTTAATCATTTAAACAATGCGCATTCTATGATTGCTAATAATGTTTTATATTATTTATTCGATGCTTCGTTTACCAACTATAGGAGTAAGATATGGAATTTTCTATTAGGGTTTGGTTATGGGTCAAAATGGGGTAGTTCTTTTATAAAATATGTAAGTTTAAACATGTGTAAAAGACTTACTTTAATGTTAAACTATAATAAGAAGGAGATCCAATGACTCCTAGAATTTAGCCTTTTAATTGGTTAGAGTTGGAGAGTAAATTTTTATCTAGGACTCAAGCAATATAAGATCTCTCACTATCTATTTCTTTGAACCAACAACCTTATTTCAAAATATTTACTAAGCAACATTTGTGTAAGATATAAATTATAGCTGAAGGGTTCACTAGGAATGGAAGTATAAGATACAAGTAAAAAGGATCCCAAATAAGAGATTGTAAAAGTTTTTAAGAAGAATTATTTCAACTAGGAAGAGAATCTTGATCCAAATGTAGTATGGAGTTGGGGACATAAGTAAGTACAGTTCTCATACTTTATATAAGAGCTTCAATTGTAACCCTAACATCTAAACAATGAATACACAGTTAAGAGTCATTATAGTTTTTAGAAAAACATTTGATTATATGACCCTAGGATAAGGGTAAATGTGATACTCATCTAGTGTCGTTGAGTGAACTAAGAATTAAGATGCAAACTTTGTTTCTTCCTATTTAAACACTAGATCACAATTACTGTAAGCAAGAATACAAGTATTCTTTAGAATTTAATCTTAATCACCCAGATGTTTTGATAGTAATCGATCATGCAATTTAACCCATGCATATGTAGTTTGTTTTAACGTCCTTACGGAGTTTTGAAAACATAATTAAGATCAACATTACGTATTATGAAGACAAGCTGCATTTAAACATTCTAAGTCTAGCATCATAATCATGCTAGAGAAGTACCTTCTTGACTTGAATATAAATATTATTTTACTGGAACATACGCTTACCTGTTAAAACCTGTAAAGAACCATTAGTCCCACTGTGTTAGATTTAAGCTAAGTAAGCCCCGATCATTCCTAATAAACTGTCCCCTACTTGAAAAAAGAAACCGACAGTATACCTAGCATTAGTAAAATACAAGTTTCTTTTCTACTTTCTAGAAAATTACAACTACTAAGTTGAAAACAATACTAACACCGTTTTTAAAGATAAGCCTCTAGATAATACAAATTCTTATCTAGCAGTAATATGTGTTTCTCTTACAAACTTTTTATTATTATTATCTGCTAACAGATAGGGGTACATTAGCGGTGAATTTTGACATTTTATGTCAAATGAAAATTTTTAAATTTTTACGAATTTTTGAGTTATTACAAAAGAGTTAGCCACAAGCTTCACCCATACATTTGATTTCACAAATGAACACTTGACATTTGATGCTGCGTTGCAGAGAATGAAGGAAAAGATCAAGAAAGTCCATTAATGCAGCACGGACGTCCACCACTGGATGGAATGTTACAATGCTACAGGGGAACTGAATGATGATGACCCAATTGAGATAAACATACCTGAGTCAGAAGGTATGTGTGCAGTGGAAGGAGTTGGATTTTCTAGCGACCAATTCCTAAGTCCACTTAAGATTAAGAAAGTAAAATTTGGCTCATCTGAAAATGGGGGTCAACTAAAACCTTATGTTGATAAGTGCGACTCGGTCGCATAAAAAAAAATCTGAGAAAATATGACAGGATAGGATGGTTGTCATTAATTTCACAAATCCGAGAAAACATGACGGCGTGCTTTTTGGTCATGTCTAGCTTTATGGAAATAACGACTAATTAAAGTGACAAATAATTGGCAACAAAACATAAAAGTTTCGATAATGAGTTAGCAGTACTCCCTACATGTGTCTAAAAGGAAAAATTCCTTTCTGATTAATTGTTCGCGCGTGTGAAGAACAACTAGGGAAAATTGTTGCATACTATCAGACTTTGCGGCCAGGGTTCCTTTCACTCTGTTTGCAACAGAGAAGAGCTTCTGTGTTTGCAACCTTGAGAAACAAAACAAGTTATTTCTAGCATGGTAATTTCCATTTCCAGCACAAGTACAGTTGATTTTGAGCCTACGTAACCCACCATAGTCATGGAAGATACAACTGGTTATGTCCCACCGCAGGAGGAGGCCCCATCAACCACTCAACAAGTGGCACTAGCTGCTGCATAGACCACTAAATTAGTGAAGTCGAACCCCATTAGGCCATCTGGAAAAGACATACCGGGTCCATTTGAAACCACATGGGGAAAACGCACTAGTAACCGGAAGAGGAAGGGAAAACAATCATTGATCCCAATGCCACCCTCACCAGAGGATGAAAATTATGAGACAATAAATTTGATGCCACCTTAGACACCGTCGAGACGCACTGATACACAAATGTTAAAATCCCAAAGCAAACAGGAGCCCCACTGATAGCACCATTGGTGCCAAAAGGAATGAAGCTGTTGATGGATATCATGTTGAACTTGAGGAAGCTATCTTTTGCTGATCATGATATGAATAATCATAGAGACCTGGAACACCAAAACTACATGGATACTTTACAAGACACACTTGAGGCGCCCAAGCGATTTGTTGAAAAGGAATGGGATAGAGGATTGGAACAAGCTGGCATACTATCGTTGTTATATATGCCACATTTTGGTCGCAACATACCAATAAACACCTATGTTAAGAAGTTATTGGTATTCTTTCAAGGTGGGTTCTTATGGCTACCAAAGCCTATACCTGTAGATGTGGAATTTATTGCAATCATCACAGGCCTACCATTCACAGTAATGGACCCAATTCCACTTCTCAAGAAGGATCAAGAAGCGGAGATAACTACGTAGACGAAGGAAAAGTATGATGTAGTAAGAGATAAAAGAGGATTTCAAATCGACTCCATTAATGATTATATCATCTACTTTGTTACAAAGGTGTTGGATTCGAAGTTACTACGCAATATGCGTCCAGAGTAATGTATTGCGGAAGAAATTGTGCTCGCTGAAATTTGCGTGGAGGGAGTTCAAATCAATAGGTGTGAGTTCTTGTTGAATGAGCTACTACAATATTCCATGATGTTGATCCAACTAACAGTTGGCATGTTGTCGAACTTTGATAAAGTATAGCACTTAGACTACTTTGAGTGCTTCGACAGGTTCAACATCGGCTTCGATAAGTCTGAACCTCGGCACAAGGGACTTCAAACACCTTGACAGGTTTCACGCTTGACATACAACATCTTGACATGCCTTGTCGGCAGGAATGACTATCGAACATTGACAGACTGTCTTTGTCATCTAGTCATTTACGACAATTGAACTTTCATAGCATTATAACTTCTTTTGTAATTGAACGTAATAGGTAGTCACCCATGCATCTCAACATTCTATATAAACATGCACATTATTGTAACAATCAACCAACCTTCATGGAGAATAAGTAATAATAGAAATTGGTTCAAATTCTTGCATATTGTCTGTACGCATACTTTCTGTCGATATAGTGTATTTATTGCTTTACTTGTTCTTTTTGTATGCTTTCTCCATAACAGTGCTTGACTCATTCAGTCATCTATTGTCCCCAACATGCACCTGGGCATGACCTAGATCATTGGTATTAGAGCTTGATATTGTTCAGAGATTAAGTTACATCATCACTTCCATCGAAGTTATTTAACTTATGCCTCTTCAAACATGCTTGCAAACTCAACAACACAAGCAAACACTTCCTTCAACTTCAGAAAAGATGGCCGAAGAAGTAGACAATATACATGCAACTGATGAGACAGAGAAACTCATAGAAAAATAACTGGATGGCTAGTGGACTGAAATGTTCACCTAGTTCATCAAGATTCTCATGCGATTCACTTCGAACTTTGGGGAATCCTCGACATGACCTCATCTTGGTAAAATCAACCCCTTCAAAGTGCAAATGAATATGGACATACTGAATATTGAAGGTAAGATTGAAACATAAATCTATTGATAATTGGGTACAACAACTGGAATCGTACTACTCTATGAATAAAATCTCCGAAGCATAAAATATCACCATTGCATCCTTGAAGATGTCAACCTCCCTACATTGTTGATGGGAAAATTTATCAACAAAAATGAAAAAAGGAGGCAACCCCATAGACACATGGGAAAAACTAGTTGAATACGTCCGGAAGGAGTTGTACCCACCCAAGTATCTTGAAAAACAGTATAAGAAGTGGTAACAACTAAGGCAATGGAAAGACCAGTTTGTACATAGTTACACTGATGCGTTCTATCGACTCATGGCTAGACTTGACATCCAAGAAGAAGAGAAATTGCTTGTCATGAAGTAAATCAGTGAATTATCCCCATACAGTCAGTAATAAATGGATTTTATGAATACGAGTATGCTTGTGGATGCATTTCATTACGCCAACAAGCTTGAAGCTAAAAAAGGAAAAGCATGTTTTGCAAACAAGCCAATAGGTCAAACATTCGATAAGAAGTCACCAGCCAACTGCTACAAGTTTAAGAACCCTTCTTAGCTGGCTCTGCTAAAGCCTGATCATCACAAGAAGAACTTTCAGAAAGATAAGAAGGATCGCAACAAAGAAGTTCCTACCGGGAAATGGTGTGATTATCACAATTCAACATGGTATGATATGTCAAAATGCAAAGTTCGGAAGACATTTTTGGAAAAATTGTTGAGATCCGACTTGTTCGATAGAAACTTGGTAGAATATGAACCAAATGCATCAACCCTCTTGGATTCGATTTCAACCACTCTGACAGCCTCGACTATCGTCGATGAGGAGGAACGAGAGTGCTCGTTCCATACACAGATATGGGTTCAGAAAAATCCATTACATCTAATTGTGGATAATGGTAGCTAGAAGAACTTCATTATAAAGATATTGTGAATAAATTAGGTCTTTTCACCACTCCACATCCTCATCCTTACAATATCGGTTGGACGAAGGATGGATAGGAAATAAGAATAACACACCAATGCAAACTCACCTACTTCATTAAGTCTTTTGAAGATGAAGTACTCTATGACATGGCACTACTTTCTGTAGCCAACGCCTTGTTTGGGAAACCTTACCTATGGAATCGAAATGGTACATATCAGTCATGACCTCGGAAGGTGATTGTTAAAATTCAGAATCAATGGTATAGCATACCGAAGCGACAACCCACATCAACAATTGCTATGATAACTCCCAAACAAACAAAGAAGCTTATCAATCATGCTCAGAAGTTCGCATTAATTATGATAAAGCCTCAACATTCCAGGAAGACTACAACAATAATTCGATTCATTGACCAACGTAGCTCCCGACAATAGCAACATATCGAACACATTCTTGAGGAATACTAGAACGTATTTCAAGATCCGACAGAGTACCTCTGCATTTTCAGGTAAAACAATCCATTGAACTTGTTCGTGGTTCTTCATTACCTAATGATTTTGTTTACAAAGTATCCATTCTCAAGAACGAATAGATTCGCAGAAAAATACATGATTTGATCAACAAAGGTCACATCCGCCCCAGATCCTCTCCTTGTGGAATTCTAGTCGTCTTAGTTCCAAAGAAATATGGGACTTGGTGTATGTGCATCGACTATCGTGCTCTCAACAAAATTTCAGTAGAGAACATATAACCTCTTCCAAGGATAGAGAAACTCATTGACTGTCTAAAAGGTGCTAAGTTCTTTACGAAGCTTGACCTTAAGTCAGGATATGATCCAGGAGGATATTGGTGGCCACCCACCTATTCCTCTTGGACCCCCACCACAGTTTCTTTCAGTTTTCCAGTTTCCTTAATTGTAGCACAATTTACTATTTTTGGCAGTTTTTGGGTCCTAAACTTCCAAAGCCGTTTTGAGGCCCTAAACGACGTTTTTTTGGCATCGAATGGTCGAGGAAATGTGAGTCCATTTCGGACTCAATATTCACTACTTATATATGTAGTACTTAAACAGATCTTTCTAACGATGTATCATGTGTGTGAAACGGAGGTAGTATGCTAAAGTTACAACCTCGGGAAATTGATGTACCAAGTTACCCAACGGGGCCCACATTAAGGTGTTTCACCTCCTAGGGTTAGGTTTTTGGATGTGTAGGGTTTCCATTGTTTCTCAATAATATATAGGCCTTCGAGCCTCATTGTAACAGAGAGTTCAAAGGCATGTAGCTGCCACATCTCTTCTCAGAGATAAGCTACCGGCACTCTAGCTAGTTTATTTCCATTCTGTATGTAAACAAGTTTTAGTTATTGATTAATGAAATGAAGTGTTATTTCTGCTGCATATTTGTTTCTATGGTTATTTGTGTATTCTATTGTGTTCCTCCATAAATCCGGATTAGTGGTATCAGAGCGGTCTACTCTTTCTCGATCCTTCTTTGCATGTCCCCAACGAGGGCGGGGTATAAAGAGTTAGGGCTCGATCTGATTGAACCTTTGCAAGATCAGCCTCGTAAATCTAGACGGCCACCCATGGGGGATGAAAAGAAAGACGAGGGTGCAGAATATCCTATCAAAATGTTGCTCGAGGAGGCCCTTGAAAAACAAAGGAACGCGATGATGGATAACTTCGCCCAGATCCTTCAACGACTTCCCACTGGCGGTGCATCTGCATCTAGCAGCCACTCTGGAGGTGCAACCCCTTTTAAGGTACAAGTAAACTTTGACATTCCCATATTTGATGGTCAAATAGATGCAGACATCGTAGATAAATTGTTGAATCTATTAGAAGGATATTTCTTGGTTCATGACTTTTTTGACCGGGAAAATATTACTTTTTCTCTACTCAAAGCCGCTCCCCATGTCAAGGACTGGTGGGAAACCTACTGTGAGAGAAAGGATGAGGAGGAACCCTCTCTGTTCTCAGCCGTACCCAGTTGGAATTCATTCTGAGATTCCATAAAGGGACAATATTATCCGGTGGGGAGCTATGAGGACAAGTACATCCAATGGACTACACTGCGGCAACAAAGAGATCAATATGTGCATGAGTTGATGAATCTATTCCATACCCTGTGCACCAAGTTGGGTATCAAAGATTCAGAGAAACATTTGGTGCTGAAGTACCACAGTTGTTTGCACAGATACATTCAGGAGGAAATGGAGTTCCTCGACATCTCCTCGCTTAGTACGACATATCGGTATGCTGCCAAAATTGAGCAAAAATTCAAACAGAAAAAGCGAAACTTTGGATCTACGAATCAGAAGCAAGGGAAAGGTGCCCCCAAACCGCAGAACCAAAGACACAGCCAAGGCATGGCGACTCAAGAAAACTTGCCAAAGTTGCAATCAAAGAGCAACACTGCAAAGCCGAAGAAGGAAGCAGGAAAGTGGTGCGAGTTCCATAAGAGCCCCACTCACAACACAAGTGAGTGTTGGGCTAAGTAGTCACTGGTGGCTGAGATAAAGAATTCTGAATCAGATGCATCGTCTGACATTGAATCTGAACCTGAGAAGGGGAATGACAGAGGGAAGAAGATTATTGATGCAGAGCCCAACGCCACCGTCACCACCATGAAGATCCAAAAGGAAGAACCAGAAGATTCAGAGGAGGAGGAGCGTCTTTTCCACTCCCAGATGTGGGTAAAGGGTTCCCAGCTACAGTTCATCGCCGAAAGTGGGAGCCAAAAGAACCTAATTTCAGCAGAGGTCGTGAAGCGGTTGAGTTTGTTGACCACAGCACACCCGTAGTCGTACACCATTGGGTGGCTTCACCAAGGACGAGATATTCGCGTCAGCCAACAGTGCCGCCTTCCCTACAACATCAAGCCCTTCACCGATGAGGTATTATGTGATATTACTCCTCTTCATGTTTGCGATGTATTATTAGGTCAACCATACTTATGGAAGCGACATGCTGTGTATGAGTCCCGGCCTAGCACTGTTATTATTACGTTGGGAAATAATTTGTTCAGGATACCAGAGGTACCACGCCCTACTGCTATCTCTTTGGTTATTGAAAAACAATGCAGTAAGCTCATTATCAAAACCGAGAAGTTTGTTTTCTTGATGATCCACCCTTAGGGCAAGAAGAATATCGTGGCCACAACCTCCAAATAGGGCCCCTCCGCATGACAACAACAAATGGACAAGGTCATGGAGGAGTGCTGGGATATATTCAGCTCACCCACCAGGGTGCCTCTCCATTGTCAGGTCAAGCACCCCATCGATCTGACCCTAGGTAACCACTGCCCAATGGACCAATATATCGCCGCTCTATTATGGAGAATGATGAAATCAAGAGGCAAATGTAGGAGCTGCTGCAGAAGGGTCACATCCGGCCAAGTTCATCGCCTTGTGGGAGCCCGATCGTGTTGGTACAGAAAAAGGATGGGACTTGGAGACTCTGTATTGACTATCGGGCGATGAACAAGATCACTATTCGGAATAGGTACCAGATCCCATAGATTGATGGCCTCCTAGACCGGCTTAAAGGGGCAAAATATTTTAGCAAGATTGACTTAAAGTCTGGGTATCACCAGGTACCAATCGAGCCGACCGATGTGTGGAAGACTGCCTTCAAATCCAAGGAGGGCCTTTTAGAATGGTTGGTCATGCCTTTCGAGTTGACGAATGCTCCTACAACCTTCATGAGACTGATGGACAACATCTTGCAGCCATTCACCAACTCATTTGTAGTAGTGTACTTGGATGACATCCTGATCTTCATCCAGACTTGGGAAGAGCACCTCCACCACATCCGACAGGTCCTCGAAACATTGCGGCAACACAAGTTGTGTGCCAATTTGGACAAGTGCACTTTTGGCATGACCCAGGTTCAGTATCTGGGATACATTATTGATGACTATGGGGTACATGTGGATCCAACCAATATCCAAGTCATTCAGGATTGGTCAGCCCCAACTACTCTAACAGAGCTTTGCAGCTTTTTGGGCCTTGCTAATTTCTACCGCAGGTTCGTGTTGGGATTCTCTCATATCACTTGGCCCTTGAGTCAAGTCACCAAGGGAGGAGAAAAAGCAAAATTATTTTGGTTAGAAACTCAGCAGAAGGAGTTTTTAGAATTGAAACATCGCCTCTGTTGTGCCCCAGTGCTCACATTACCAGACTTGCAACAACCATTTGAGATCGAGACAGATGCCTCTGACTATGCTATTGGGGCAGTCCTTACTCAACAAGGGAATCCAGTGGCATATCACAGTGAGACACTATTAGAGACAGTCCACAAATATCCCACTTATGACAAAGAGATGTATTCCATTGTACAGGCATGTCGGCAATGGAAGCATTACATTTTGGGGAAGGAAACGATCATCCACACAGACCACTGATCCCTGCAGTTCATGAATACACAAGGGAAATTACAGAACGATCGCCATCAGAAGTGGTCCACATATCTACAACAGTTTCATTTGAACATCAAGTACAAGAATGGAAGCACTAATAATGTTGCAGACTTCCTCAGCCGCCCACCAATCATGGTGATAACTACCGTGCTCAACTCTTGTGGGCATGAGACTTTTGATTGGCTGCTTCTCTACAAGAGTGATTCAAAATTCAGCCACACATACCAGACGCTCTTGGAGGGAAACCAAGTTCCAAAATTTCACCTCTAGGATGTACTACTCTGTCACATGGGACACCTTTGTGTTCCTTCAAGCGAGTGTGCCAAGATGATTTGGGAAGCGCACTACAGTCGGGTCGCTGGGCATTTTGGGGTCGAGAAAACAGTGGCAGTACTACAAAAGTATTTCTATTGGTTGAACCTTCAATAGGACGTCGGGAAGTACATCCGATCCTGCACTGCCTACGCCATTGCCAAACCATCCATCAAGAAGCAAGGCCTCTATACTACGTTTCCTACCCCTAGTCGACCTTGGGAATCCATCTCCATGGATTACATGCCAGGCCTTCCTTCTACTAAGCACGACAATGACTATGTGTTTGTGGTCATTGACAGATTCTCAAAGATGGCCATAATGGCGGTCTGCAAGAAGAATATCACAGCAGAAGCCACTGCTAAAATCTTCTTTGAAGGAGTGTGGGTGCACTTTGGTATCCCACAGTCTATAATCTCAGACCGGGACAACAGGTTCCTTAGTACATTCTGGTCTAGCCTATGGCCAATGCTAGACACCAAGCTCACAAATTCCACAGCTTTCCATCCCCAGACTGATGGCCAGACAGAGGTCGTCAACAGGATGATCGTACACATTTTGCGCATGTACAACTCAAAGAATCCATGCACATGGGATGAGAGCCTCCCCTATGGACAACACATCTATAACTGGGCCCTCCACAGCTCAACCAACCACAACCCATTTCAGGTGGGCTTGGGATTCCAGCCATTATGTCCCATTGACGTAGCCATGCCATTTGCAACTACTTAGGTTGATTCAGTTCATATCCAGTCTAAAGTTTCCAAGGCAAGCAGCTTCATTGAGCGCACTCAGCACATTCTCCAATAGGTTCATGACATATTGGACAGATCCAATGCTAAGTACAAGCAGTGACATGATCAGCATCGGGTGCAACACAACTTCTAGGTGGGTGATAAAGTGTGGCTACATTTACATAAGGAGTGCCTCACTGGACCCCACCGCAAGCTTCACCCGCTCCGATATGGGCCATACACCATCACTAAGGCTATTGGGGACAATGCCTTCGAGCTCAGTATTCCACCATTCCTTGGTCTACACCCAGTGTTCAATGTGGACTACCTTCGGCCCTACTTTCCACCTCTACTGGACACATCAGACATGGCAGAACAACTCACACGAATAGAGTTAAACCTCGACTGCATGGAACAAGCCACAACTGATCAGATTATGGACACACAGGTCAAGAACACCCACCAGTAGAAGATCCAGCTATATCGAGTTTTCAAAGCAGGCCAGCTCCTTCACCAGGGAAAGTGGCTCACCGAGGACCAAGTTCAACAGAAGTTTCCTCATCTCATGGAGGAACTCCATGCAATGGGGACCATTGCTTCCTAATGGGTCAGGAATGATCCAAGATCATATTGGTGGCCACCCACCTATTCCTCTTGGACCCCCACCACAGTTTCTTTTAGTTTTCCAGTTTCCTTAATTGTAGCACAATTTACTATTTTTGGCAGTTTTCGGGTCCTAAACTTCCAGAGCCGTTTTGAGGCCCTAAACGACATTTTTTTGGCACCGAATGGTTGTGCAAATATGAGTCCATTTTGGACTCAAAATTTTCCATTTATGGATGTATTCTTTAAATAGATCTTTCTAACGATGTATCATGCACATCAAACGGAGGTAGTATGCTAAAGTTACAACCCCAGGAAATTGATGTACCAAGTTATCCAACGGGGCCCACATTAAGGCGTTTCACCTCCTAGGGTTAGGTTTTTGGATGTGTAGGGTTTCCATTGTTTCTCAATAATATATCGGCTTTCGAGCCTCATTGTAACAGAGAGTTCAGAGGCATGTAGTCGCCACATCTCTTCTCACAGATAAGCTACCAGCACTCTAGCTAGTTTATTTCCATTCTGTATGTAAACAAGTTTCAGTTATTGATTAATGGAATGAAGTGTTATTTCCACTGCATATTTGTTTCTATGGTTATTTGTGTATTCTGTTGCGTTCCTGCATAAATTTGGATCAGGATATCATAAAATTCTGATCGAGTCCACCAATGTATGGAAAACGACTTTCAAGACCAAGGAAGGATTGTTTGAATGGTTTGTCATGCCTTTCGGCTTAACCAATGCACCTACAACCTTCATGAGATATATGGACGACCTTCTACAAACCTTCATCGACAAGTGTGTCATTGTCTATCTCGACGATATCTTGATTTTCAATCAATCATGGAAAGAACATTTCAGACAACTTCGACACTCTCCAACAACATCGACTATATCTAAACATGAAAAAATGCTCATTTGTGATGAACAACATCAAATATTTGGGGGATGTAATTGAATCTATAGCCATTCATGTCGACCCAGAAAAAGTACAAATCCTCATAGATTGGCCCATTCCTCAAAACATTCATGAACTAAGAAGTTTCCTTGGTTTGGTGAGTTTCTATCGACGGTTCATACTTGGATTTAGTCACACTGCATGGCCTTTGAATCAATTGAATAAAGGAAATGGGAAAACTATCTTTTAATGGACACCGACACAACAACAAGGTTTTGAACAACTCAAAAATAGGATTTGTACTGCACAAGTACTTTTGTTACCTAATTTGCATTAGCCCTTTGAGATTGAGATAGATGCATCCGATTATGCTCTCGGCACAGTGATCACTTAGTCAGGTCACCTAGTCGCGTTTCATTCCAAAAATTTCAATGACACTATTAGAAGGTATTTGACGTATGAAAACGAACTGTATGCCATTGTGCAATCTCTTAAGCAATGGAGACACTACATTTTTGGCAAGGAAATGGTCATCCTCACTGACCATAAACCTTTGTAGTTCACTTCATCCTAGTCGAAACTACAGACAAATCGACAATTCAAGTGGGTTGATTACCTACAATAGTTTCAGTTGGTAATTAAGTATAGGAAAGGTAAATCCAATTTTGCATCCGATTATCTCAACCGACCACCCATTACTCTATTGTCTATAGTGATGAGTATGTAGGGTTACGACACCACTACTTGGCCACAATTGTATTCGGTAGACTGCGACTTCTCTGCAATTTATCAACAACTTCAGGACAACATGCTGTCTACTACTGACTACTTCCTGAAGGACACCTTGCTATACAAGCTTGGACATCTTCGTGTACTAAACGATGAGCATAGACAAAACATCATTTGGGACGTGCACTACAACAAAACTGTAGGATATTTTGGAGTTGCAAAAACACTTGTTATCTTCCAAAAGTATTTTTATTGGCCTTCACTTAAATCTGATGTCAAAAGGTACATTCGATCGTGCATAGTTTGTGTTATTGCTAAACCACTAAATCGAAGACAAGGACTGTACACACCCCTACCAGTTCCTAGTCGACCATGGGAATCTATTTCTATGGACTACTTGACGATATATCCTACTACCAAACAT
Source organism: Pseudotsuga menziesii (assembly GCA_001517045.1). NCBI lineage: Eukaryota > Viridiplantae > Streptophyta > Pinopsida > Pinales > Pinaceae > Pseudotsuga > Pseudotsuga menziesii. Next base: position 119,857 of record LPNX011092487.1, on the reverse strand, counting down.
CAACATGACGCAATCTTAGTAGTATTTGACAGATTTTCCAATATGGCTATACTTATACCATGTAAGAAGAATATGACATCACAACAGATTGCTCAGCTCTTCTTCGAACATGTTGGGAAGCACTATGGATTCCCAATTATCATTATTTTCAACTGAGACGCTAGATTTGTTAGCACCTTTTGGAAAACTCTTTGGAAATAACTCAACACAAGAATTTATTTGTTGACACACTTCCATCCATAGATAGACGGACATACATAAGTTTTAAATCGCTTGGTAGTACAACTGCTTCACATGTACAACCAAAAGCATCGTTGAACATGGGATGACAACCTTCCATACATACAACACAAATACAATCGTGCTCAACACAGCTCTATGGGCATGAGTCCATTTGAGATATGTTATGTATTTCAACCCTCAACACCTATCGAATTGATCAATTCCTTGACACAGTTGAATGACACCGACTATGAAGGACGAGAAGTTGAGAAAGCATTAAAGTTCAGAGATAAAATATACAACATCTAGAAGCAAGCACATGAAATGTTTCAATGAACTAATGCAAAATCTAAGGCCTGACACGATAAGCATCATTGTCCTCATTCATTCCAAATTGGGGATCAGGTTTGGTTACATCTAAAGAAGGAGTGCTTCACTTTCCCGTATAGGAATTTGAAACCTTTGCAATATGGTCCATACAGTATCCTTAAACAAATTGGGGAAAATGCTTTTCAGCTCGACATTCCTGCATGCCTTGGTCTACATCCAGTATTCAATGTAGATCTACTTCAACCATACCATGCACCATTGTTGGAACATAATGACTTACATACAACAGAACCCAAAAACATCCATCCAGATGCTCAGGAATCTCTTTTTTGCAACACCCTCATAGGACGACGCATTCGCCATACAAGGATGAACTCCATTCCCTTGTTTCAAGTGGCTAAATCTGGACAACTCCCCGTGCTAGGAAAATGGTACTCTGCTATTGAAGTAGCCAACGAGTTTCCTCACATAAATGAATACACAATGGAGACAATTGTTTCTTAAGGAAGGAGGAATGATCCAACCAACAGTTGGCATGTTGTCGAACTTCGAAAAAGTGTAGCACTTCTACTACTTCGACTTCTTCGATAGGTTCAACATCAGCTTCGATAATTCTGAACCTTAACACAACCGACTTCAACAGGTTTTGTGCTCAACATATATCATCTTGACATGCCTTGTTAGCACCGACGACTGTCGAACATCGACATAATATCTCTTTCTTCCAATTGTCTGCGACGGTTGAACTTCTGAACTGTTATACCTTATTTTTTAACTGAACATAACAGGTAGTCACCCAAGCATCTTAGAATTCTATATAAACATTTACATCATTGTAACAATCATCCAACTTTCATGGAGAAGAAGTAATAATAGAAATTGGTTCGAATTCTTGCATATTGTCTATACGCATACTTTTTGTCGATATAGTGTATTTCATGCTTTACTTGTTCTTTTTCTATGCTTCCTCCATAACAGTGCTCGAATCATTTAGTCGACTGTTGTCCCCGGCGTGCACCTGGGAAAGACCTGGATCAGACGTGCTGGAAGAGGGTAGGGAATTTCACTATTCCTGGCTGTTAATTTTAATTTCTTTTATAGCTTGGTCTGACCCACCAAACTACCAAGGGGTAGATATTTTAGTGAGCTGCAGAGGAACGAGATACCAGAACCTTTGGTTCGAAAAGAACAAAAGGGAATGGTAGGAAGAAAATAACATTGAATTCTTTATGCATGGTGAAGCTACAAGGAACCAGGTAAAGAACATGTGCAGGTTAGATGACAACACTGTTCGACGATTTCGTCAAGTTGTTAGATTTGATATTGGCGCGCACCTTGTCAAAATGTAGTCATGCTAGGACCAACAACGTCAAAGTTTGCTGACAAATTAATAATGATATAGGAGGAAGTTGAAGAAATTGTTGATGAATGGCCACAAGAATGGCCCGTTCCAGTGGGGAATGGGCCAGTCCCGAAGGAAGAAGAAGAAGATGATGAAGGCTGAGATAAATGAAAATACCATCATCTTAGACAGTGAGAACATGCAAATGATGACTGAGGAAATAGTTGAAGCTACGTAGACAAGATTCAAAACCATAGATGAGTAACATAAAGGTTTTTCAGGTACAATTATTGATCTGCTCAAATTTTTGTGTAAAGTGGTTGAAGATGTTAAAATTGCTGTAGATTGTTCATCCCCAACCACTAAGTCATAGGATCTACCAGAGACTTCAAAAGTGGAACCAACTCGAATTGCAGTTTCAATTCCACCAATAAAAGTGGAAGTGTCTGGAGGAGTTCTTGATCTAGGAATTCCAGAGTTTAACGATGTTGCTAGGGACATCAACCTGATAACCATATATTTCTTGTTAATGGATATGATTGAAGTATACACAATACAGAGTGTTGTAGTTGCGGAAATAAAAGTTCGAGAATGCGCCTTGGTTAAGAAAGCAAAGGAAGCAAACAAAAGTATCAAGAAGATGAAACTAGTAGTATCAAAAACTGAGCAGAAGACAAATACCTGGGAAGAGAACCATCAAAGAATCGACAAGGAAGTAGCTTTGGCTTGTAAAAAATTTGCAGAAGATGAAATAACAGAAGAAATGGCACCAGACACCAAAGTTGCTCAAATTGGCAAAATAGCAGAAGACCTCTAAAGGAAATTCACAGAGATGGAAGTGTAGGTAAAACCAAGCACACCTCCCTAGGTAATAGAGGAAAGAAGGAAAGCATCAATTGAAGCTATGAAGAAGATAGAAGAAGAAAAAACGATATGTGCCAAGGTCGTCAACCAAGTTTCTCAGACTTGGGAAGCACTAATGGATGATGAGGAATCAAAGAAACTTGCAAATGAGATGAATTAGGTTGAAGCAAATATTACTCAAATAAGGAATGACATTAAGCAACTACCCTTAGCACAGAAAATGGATAAGGAAACGAAGATGAGGAAATTGAAGCAACAAGTAACAGTTCTACGCACATAACAACAACACTGTGTGGAAAAGGTGGAAGAGCTGTAGGTTGAAGCAGAAAGAGTTACATGCATCATTAAGCATGTACGTCAGAAGGTGCATGAAGCATTGACGTCCATAGAGAAGGTAATGCTAGAACATGTTAGTTCTGACCTTGTGGAACAATTGCAGAAGATAGAGGAAGAAGTGCGGCTGGAAGTAGAGTGAGTGGCGAAAATAGTGGAATATTTTCACAGTAAAGTCAACACAAGTAAATAAATGGAGGAATGGCTTCGAGTGGCTTGGGACAAGCCATAAGTGAGTGTTGGGGGCTTGTTGGTCCTAGGGAAAGGAAATCAGAATTCACTTAGAATTTTTCCTAAGTATGGAGAAGAGCTAAAGAAGAAGAGAAAGGAGATGTGACAAAATCAATGACAGGAAAGAAGAAGAGAACAGAGCTGCGACAAGAAGGAAGAAGAAGGAAGATGTGTGATAGAAGAGGAAGCCGTGACAGAAGGAAGGAGTGCGACAAGGGAAGATGTGACGAAATAACAGTACAAGAAGGCATGCAAGTGGAATAACGATTGCAAAATGACAATAAGGTGCAACAGTTAGAAAGTGACATGCCATAAAAATTGTGGGTACGAGTTCAACTAGAGCCAATAGAAACCACACGTATGAAGGTATATTTGTAATTCAGGCCATCAGTGCCTACTGTTAGGTGTTACTAGAATAGGAAAGACAACATGTTGGCTAAGTATAGGAAGTCGACTGAGAAAGCGACATGTAAAGAGTCTATAAAAGAAGGAACCCAAGATGTATACATGTTAGCTTCTATGATGTTAGCTTTGTATTTTGTTGTATGTTAGTGTTGTTGAGTGCATATGGGTTAAAGAATCTGCAGCTGAGTGCACAGAAGTGTAGGATAGTTTGATTCGATCCAGGGTGTGTGCAGATTATTAATAGAGTTGAGTAGAGAGAGAGAAGAATAAGAGAACATATAGCATGAGAGGAAGACAGAGTCTGTAAAGATAGAGAAGAAGAAGATCTAGAACAGAGTCTACAACTTAGTGTGCAGACAAAAGGTGCATATATTTCTCATGCCAAATGAAGAGCACCTTTTTTTTTCCTGGATGGGTTTTCACATTATATTATGTGTATAAGTATTGAATGAATGCTTATAGATTTTCTTATGAATGAATAGATGTATACCAGTCGCACTGTTTTAGTTAAATATGATTATGATGCATAAAGCTTGTTGTTATAATAGTTGAATCAGAGAAGTTGGGTCGTAGTATAACTGTTCATAGTAAGCATTAATAATCCACCCACATGATTCGTTGAGCACCTTGGTAAGGGACCGAGGCACCAAAAATCCCACACCCAACTGTGGAAACTTGGTTCTGGCAGTTACCCATTAGAAAGATATCTCGGCTGAGACTGCATTTGCGTTGGAGGTGTTACCGACTGAGCTCTCCTCTGTCGAGCCGATATCTTGGGATTTGTTACACTAAGCAGAAGGGACTTGACCTAGGTTAGGGTCCTCAGAGGAGGGATAAAAATCCAACAATACATTTACATATGGATACCCATATACTTCTAGCATAGAACGAATGGAAGGAAGGGAAGGGATTCACATACGTAGAGATATCATTGTTGACGCCAAACTAGCAGATATAGTCTATGTCCATTTCCTTTTCCACTAATAAGAGAATAAATAGGGTAAGTTATAAATTAATAAGAGAAGAAATAGGGTAAGTTATAAATATAGTAATTATTCTCCATATTTCCATAATAGAGATTGTTGAAAGTAATGCACTTCTCCCTGAGCTCCCATGAAGAAGCTCTATATAGGGGTTGTTTCCAACCATCCATCCATTTCCACCAGTGCCAATGCTAGGTTTCTATTTCTCCATCCAAAAAAATAAAATAAGAATAAATCGAGTCTCCATTATGAAAATAAGATCAGAAATAGAGTCTCCACCATTGCAATATGAAATATTCAAGATGAATATAATATGAAATGGTGCAAGTCTTGACAAGACTTAGCTTTATCCCATATCTCTGTAGTCCTTAGTCACCTTAGTCCAAGTTTAACTTTTCACATCTATGGGCTTATTCATCTTAGAGTCTATACTGCATGTGGACTAAAGCAAGTATACCTACTGCATTTTTAGAAATGTGATAGAAAATACCCTCGTTATTTACCCTTATTATTATGCACTAATAATGTTAAAGTTAAACTACTTTAAGAAAAAACCATACCCTAAGGTTCCAGACCCCAATTCCCAAGCCTATTCAATATTTCCAGGCCTCTATCTATTGTGGTCTAGTATGTTTCTGTGGCTTGGTAACTCCCAACACGAGTCCTTGGACTTTATGTAAACTATGTTGAAGAAGTTCCCTTCCTTAGATAGAGAGTGAGAGGAGTTATAGTCTGTAGAGTAAGAACTACATTCCCTACTACATTTGAAAGAAAGACGATAAAAATACAAGGAGCGTCAGTTCTTATCCGAAGAGACTCCAAAGTGATAATGAGTGAGGTTAGTTAGATATATATTTATTTCCTGTAGTGGTGTAAAACTACTAGTTGTTTCCATAAGCTATACCTCTTACTCTCCTTACCTTCCTTTAGTCCAACTACTAGCCTTAGAGAGTAGGTCCCACGACACCCTTAATAAGGGACACCTATCCTAGTCCATGGATTAAGAAGTTTCATATATACACTACTCACTCTCCTTTCTTTATTAACTTAAATTATCCACTAAGGAGGTGGTCCTTTTTCATATCCCCAATAAGTACCTATCCTTTACCATACCAACAACCATACCTATACCCCTAAACCCTATAACCTCTCTAAACTTCGAACCCTCAAGCATATTTTGGACAAGGCATGAAAGCTTAGATGGATGTTGAAACAGTGGCAACGCCCCAAGTTGTGAACCTATCTACCGATCGATCCAACCTCTGATTGATCCAACCCCCTTATTGCATCGAGAAGTTTACCTTGTCCATTTTAAGAGGAGGTTTTCCTCCTTAGCACCCACCCATTGCAAAATACCTCCTACTTCAGATCTATGGTCTAGGATACATAACCTCACTTATATATGATATCACATATCTATGTCCTTCTATGAATAAGGAGGACATAATTTGGCCTATGTCAAAACTATATAATATTGTGGACTTATCTACACCCTAGGTGCTTTACCTATTCCATATTATCTAGATATACTCCCTGGAAGAGCTACTATGATGGGGGTTCCAACTTTATTTATACAGTCGGTGTGAATTAAGAAAAAAAACTAGAATATTTGCAAAGTAGTAAATCATTCATATGTGTCCTAGTTCTAAATATATCAATGTGTCCGTCCAAATCTTGCTATAGTTGTAGAGCTCAAAAAAGAGTGTGAAACTATGCTACTAGCATACTTCTAGTTATGCCCATATAGTGAGTACTGCACTTGTGGTATGTATTGTAAGTACTAACCCTATGGCCTACTATAAGTACATGCACTTTATACTATTAGATAGTAGTAGACAAATAAATAATACTACTTCCTATAAGAACTACTAACTTCTGTATACACATGTGAGTGATGGCCATAAATGGAGACATTGCCTGCCCTTTTTTCTCAATATCTTCTTTTAATAGTAGTGTAAGTCAATCGGTACCCAAGAAGTATTAATTGATAGCAGCTGGTTTAAAGGCCAATGTATATAACATTGTATAATAAATTCCAAATCTATGAGATCACATATATACATTGAAATTCCATAGAAATTGCCAATCATAACAGTCTGCTACTGGTTATGACAATGTAAATGCACATATATCATCAAAATGTACAAAATATATCAACAAAGAATGCATATAACTCAAGCATCCCAACCCTCCATGCCTACGGTTAGCTTCGGTTCTCCACAAAAATACATCCCACTCTAGGGATATCACTCCATGGGACCAATCCATTGTATTCAGACCTGGAAATTACATGGAGTAAAAATTGCCCCTACCTCCTCGACTCTAGTATTAACAAAATATGTATACATGTTGATAATTGCATGATATTGCATGACCTTTTGTGATGAGAATAACTGACATGTTTAGAAGAGCTAAAGGTAGTCGAGCCCTACAAAATTAAAGTACATCGACAATATGGATTCCAAAAGAGAAATGGTATGAGAATGGATCATTATTGTTATTATCATGATATGTGGGATGGTATGGGTTCAAGAAACTCAACCTCCCAAATTGGTTATTCGATGACAAAACCTAACTACAAAAATGCTACATATTCACTATGTCGAAGTAGACATACTTGTTCCATTAGGGGGGTGGAGGCATTACCCACCATTTATCCTTGAAACCTGGAGTCATGGGAGGGTTTTGCTATGGCACACTCCCCAAGGTGTGTGATGATGACTAGTGGGTACCTGCTGGGGAAGCTTGGTCGGTGGAGTCGACACTTTCGCCTACGGGTTCTAACTGGAGTTAGGTCATGTAGTTAATGCTCCAGGGTAGTCCAATAGAGGAAGGATAGGATGTGGAAGTTAGTTGTGAATTAGATAAAATGAAGTGGGTATATAGGAATGTCATGGAAGTCTGAGATGGAAACCTAATTAACTGTGTGTTGAAACCTGTACCTGATTATTGTGTTGTATCTCTGTATATTATTTTGGTGTCATAGCTTATTATGATATGAGTTAGTGTCTAAAAATTTCAATTTCATGTTTATATGTGCGTCAACAAATAATAACTTGTGTGATTAGGTGTGATGTGTGGTTGAGTACTATTAGTGTTCCTACATGATGTATGTAAGCATTATTAACGCTTACATAACTCGCCCTACATATGTATAAGCTTGCATGAATTAATATTAAACTATTTTTATTAGGAATTGATACGTCATAATGATGACGAATTACATTACTATTACCTAGTTAGTTAAGAAATGATATTATTACATCAAGTTAGTAATCAATGGTTGATTAATTGTGATTAGGTTTATTTGATGATTGTGACCAATAAAGGTGAAATACTGTTAAGGATGTTAATAAGATTTTGATTAACTTTTATTGAATGAAATACTTGGATTATGGTGTTAACTATGTTAAGTATTATGGTGTTAACTAGTTTAAATAAGGCTATTATCAATTCGATCAATGAATGCTAATTAAAGGATTAATTATAATTCAGGTTCCATTGTTAAACATGGTAAATAGTTTCATGAATAACTATTAGGATTAATTAGGATTAATTATTATTAATTAGAATGCGATGATAAATCCATATTAATTAGGACTATTTATAATCAATTTATAATTAATTACCATTAATTATAATTAATTAGAATGTGGTCATAAATGAGTATTAATTAGTAATAAATAAATATTAATTCACTCATAATTATTAGATAATATGATTGACTGTGGTGTATAGTAATTGTAAATAAAGGGCATTCTTATTATAAGATAATATGATTGACTGTGGTGTATAGTCATTGTAAATAAAGGGCATTGTTATTTTATTGTTGGAAGAGAATTAGTTCATTAATAAATAATAATTACTAATTAAGTATTAACTAAAATTATATATTTTATGACAAAACATACAAATAAAATATAATAAAGGAGAAATTATGATGGCCAAGGTATTGTTGAAGTATCTTATTGTGTCGGACGTATTGCTGAACTGTACAATGCTATGTCGACTTATGTGAGTAAATAATAACTTTATATTTGTAGATTTGACGTAGAGTTAATGTTGAAATCAAGTGGTAGATTTTTATCTAATAAAATAATTCAATCTTGCACTATCCTATAGCCACAAAATTTAATATATAATATTTTATTTATGGTTAAAAGAATGTGAGCCATGTTTCAAGTGGGGGGGGGTAATAAATGAAAATTGTAAAGGAAGTTGGGATATTAATGGAGAGGATAAGGATGATAAAGGAGGTAGGAAGAAAAGGGGGTGGAAGAGTTAGATAAAAAAAGGGAGTTAGATGGATTTTGAAGGGGATTGCAGGCATCGAGGAAAATTCAAAATAGGAGGCTGAAATTTTTAGAGAAGGGAAATAGACATACTAGTTGGGATGGTTGTACTCAAGTCTTGGGCTCGGGGGTCCAATAACATAGTTCTTGGAGCTAGGAAGTCGGTGAGACTTTCCTAATTGGCAGGGTGGAAAACTGATTCAGTCGGTTGAGTTTTCTAAATAATCGTGTGTGCATCTATTCTATAGGACAAAGATGCAGGGAAAAGTGGAGCTTGAAAACACTACTGATGTATAGACATTTTAAATTATTTCTTCAAATTCATAAAATGAAAGATATGAATATGCTTCCATGAATATGTTGTTAATGTTATTATACCTGTACTTTTATTTAATTTATACCTGCTAACAAAATTAAATTACATAAATCAAACGAAGTAAGTAAAAGCTAATGAAAAGAACAGAATTGTAAAGTCTTAGATTTCCATTAATTTAACCTAAGGACCTAGGGAGGTTCCTACACATGGTATTAGAGCCACAGTTCCAAATTCAGAACCATAGGGATTACTACAATTGAAATAAACAAGTATAACTATGCCTTATGCTATACTTGGAAACCTATGTGCTGCACTTGGAGACCTATGGCTAGACCTGCAAAGTGATAAGGAAAATCATAGTTAGAAGAAATTTGCACATAATATATATTTAAACAAAATGAAACTACATACCTACATTTATATATATGTGTAACCATAAACATGGAAATATAAAACTTGTATTGAATATAAACTTGTAAGCTAGACACTACCCCGAAATAGGAATATACATACATACATATAGCAAGTGGAACCAAGTACAAAATCCTGTGAGAAGGATTGAGAAAGAATGTCGAAAATTTAAGCAAAACTCCCAAAGAAAAAGGGATTT